>JABXWE010048686.1:0-18975 GCA_014611495.1 Limonius californicus
AGAAATAAAATTATATATAAACGAAACTCAGTGTTTTAATGCAGGCCCGGCAAAAGATTTTATCCCCATCTATTATTAGTTCGGGATAAGGTTTAATCCATGATGCAATTTTTCCATGAGACATTGTTGTGACCACAGCAGTAAAATGTAACTCGCGTTTTGAAAACTACAGTGTTAGAGAACCAGTATATTTCTGACTAAATTAAGAAATTCGTCTAATGGGCAAGGTAAGATTCAAATTTAACCCAGGAGGGTGTAGGGATTTGCTACTTTAAAGACACTGAAGATTGTAAATAATTCGGAATTTCCCGTAATCCCGTATTGATAGAGTAAAGCATGTAATTTAAAATAGCTATTCATAACAAGGGCTTACATGTGGTAAGGTATTTTGAATGACATGTCTTAAAAGTATGAATATCTCAAGCTGCTCTGAGAATTACATTTCAAATATTAAAGGTAAAGATGTATACAAATACAATGAACTTCACCAGGAATGCATCATAAAATAGTTGAAACATTCTAGCCAAAGCCTTAAACTACGATAGCAGCAAATTACTAACAGCAAGCACAAGTACTTTAGAAAGAATGAAGTGTTAAAAGGGATTTAAACGTTCAACAAAATATTACAATATACAAGATCTATCTACAATAAACAAGGGCTTACTGCAGAACCTAGTGTTTACCCAACTTCTGAGAAAATTAATTACGTTTAGAATAAACTATCTGCGACCTTACTCATACCACATGCAAAACAAGCTATGATGTTATAAAAAACCACTGTTACATAAAATTGGAAGCCAATCGGAAAAAAATTAAAATATAAAATTTGTACAAAAATATGCATAAAGCGCCTAAATATGCAGACTTTACCTACATATGCAAAATATGCATTAATTAATTAGTGTTAATTAACTCTGAACATAGTGATTCGTCCACATTATCGCTTGTTTCGCAAGATATACAAAAATTACAGTTTGTATAAAATCACCAAACGAGTAATTTAATTCCTCCTTTTAGTCGCTGAATCTGCGTAACGAAGCATTTCCGGACACATGTTTATAGGAACTTTTTTTCTTATTTTCTTGCTGATGAATAAGCCTTCAACGTTTGTACTTATAATTTAGGGACACTCAGTATAATATTTTGCACAACAACCAAAATACTGTTTAGTATATTAACTTTTGTTTATTATTTAAAATTTTTAGAATTTACTTTAAAGCGATACCCTGTAAATTTAAAATCAAAATTAAGAAACACTATTAATAATCAATCTGGTTGTGAATTTGTCTAATGCGCAGTCTTTAATATACTGCTAATTTACCGCTTAGAAAACACGCGCTTAGCTACAGCCACTTCTTTTATAATGTTTACTTTAAAAAATAAAAAGTTAATTCCAAGTTAATTCATTTATTAGAGATATTAATTAAACTGCATTTTGAAAGTGTCGGGGTAAGTACATAAATAAATCAGGCAACCACTTCAACAAACAGTAACATCACACCAATCAAGAGCTTCGCGTGTGGTTTTAAATTGCGTTACCAAGAATGGATGATATTAACCCTGAGTGGATTGTTAAAATATATATATTTCATAAGCTTGTCAATTGCGATCTTATCAACCCTTCATCTGCATTAGTCTAATATGCCTTTTAAAAGGGTTCCAGCACGATTTTACGTTTTAAAGCCCTCTTCGCATAGGCACCGTTAATTAAACCCGGCGTGGTTAATTTATACGCACGAAGATCTTGATCCTCCTTTACAAAAACGCAAGAGCTCAGTTCTTTCGCAACAATCCGTTTTGACGTGATGCTGTTTAACGTAAGCCCTTAAAAGGGTATAATTTTTAGATTTGTCCGCCTTTGTCCCGATACAATGTTAACCCGTTCCTCTATAAAGATGCGTCCTGCTGAGATCTCGCAATAACATCTGGTGTAGAGGTTCTGGTGACAGACTAGTTCGTCCGGGAAGGGTAACTTTATCAGGCGGAAATTCATGAACTTCTACACTGTTATTAACCGTGATTGCGTGCGTTCGCTGAATAGGGCTTCAGGAGGGAATTTGTTGCAAATTAGTTTAATTGCAAGGTACACATATGGCGGTTTGGGGTGAGGAAATCGCCGAATTTTAGATTTTCGAAATTATCCCACACCTGGATCTAGATGAGATGCGATCTAAGCGCGTTTTTGGGCATTTTAAGAAAAAGGAAGTCGACACGGGCCACGGGCCCAGCAGGGAACATCCCAAACCGCAAACAAGCCACAAATGTTAACAATGAGAACTAGATCTGGAGAGCTCGAGCAGGAGCAAGGATAAGCCGCCTTTTGATATTTGTTACAAGTACAGATCCGCACAGATACTGTAAATATATAGGAATTCAAGACTGTTGAAACGGTATCTTCCGCCGCCTACAGAAGAAGACAGATATTGTCACATTCAGAACATGTTTGCAGATTTGTGCTCTTTTCAAGTTCGTTGGCAACAATAGAAACAAGCACATTATATGCTTAAAAGCGATTTGGCTTTGTTGCTGCAGTTTTGCGCTCATTATATTATGTGCCCCATTAGGTTCTTGCTTTTTGTTCGAGCTTCTGGTATTGACCAAGTGTAAATGGAATGTTTTCCCTGTGCGTTTTAATCCGCCAGTTTGGCTTTGTGGGATTTTCAATAATAGGGTCACCAAGGTGGAACGAAATTTTAACATACACAGAAATTGTGGTTTTGTTTAGAAGCTGCGAGCAACACATTCAAATTTTTAAAAATAAAAGTTGCTAAGGGTTGGTTTTTCAGCAAGCGGAACTTTGGTTCTTATGATAGTAGAATCAAGCAAATGTGAGATTGTGGGAACACAACAAAAGATCCCAATCATACATCACACAATGAAGAAATTTTTGATTGCACAAACTTTTCGTTGAAAATACTGTGATGATTTACCAAGAGTCCTTACAAAAGTAAGCTTATTCAGACCACTATCAGAGTATCATATATGAAATTTCCAATTTAAGCTATAAACAAAATATGTATATGTGAAAACATGTTTCTAGATTTTTTATCTATAGGATACTTTGACTGAAACTGTAAATGGTATTGCTACTACTAATCACTATTATATTTCTTTGAGTACACTGTCTCTTACGACACTTAGCGATCTTGTTTCCTATGGCTGTGTTGCGCGTTTTAATGTACTACAGACATAGAGGACCTACAACCTCCAACCACAGGAACTGTAAACACTTCTATTCCAGAGAAGATTTACTACGTAGAATATCTCACTGATTTGCCATTGCCTTGCGAGGGAGAACGGCTGTTAAAAATCGGAATTCCGGTACTGGGAATTGAACTCCAGACTTTCAGCGTAGAAGTCTAACACGCTGATTTCTACCCCCTACCGCCACCAATTACTATTAGCATCATTAATTAAAAAATTAGAATTGTATCTTTAAAATAACGCATATATTTAATAAAACATATAATTATATAATATCAGTGTGTAAACGACATTTTCTACCATTCAAACCGTGCATACTAAGTTTCTAAACACAGAAGTAACACCGGATGTATTTGAATGAATATCAAACTTAGACGTTTATGTGTAGTATAATAAAGATTTATTCTACTAATATATTGTATTATTTATATAAAATATAAAAATATAATAATAATAATAATGTTTATGCTCATTTTGTTAGCAAAAGTATCGCTATTCAATCTTGATTAGGACAAGCTTTTTTTATACCTTCTAGGCACTACCAAATACTAATACAAGTACAATTTATGCACATTATTATAAATGTATGACTTCAGATATGGTACTGTAATTTAAATAAACAAAACAACCTCAATTATGAGCCACAAAAACATTAGTAAATGTCATTACTACTCTGGTATTAAAACAACATCTACTGAATTTATTATATTAATAAGCAAAATTTTTTTTAAGGACACAAAATGTGGGAAAGTACTGTGGGTTTTTGACATTAAGACCCCCGGTTTCCATCCGAGTGGGAAAATTGAGTCTGGTGAGTTGCATCAAAAACTATTTATTAACTGCCGGGGAATCGAAACCAAGTCATACTCGACGTATTACTCAGAAAGCGAGCTCTCTACTGACGGAATTATAGCCACACCACCCCCCAGAGAATCATAACAATCATAGATAAACGTTTTGTAACCTGTTTATAATTTTATATAACCCTAGTACTACCTGTGAATGACATGACGCGCTACATCATTATTTGTAGTTTCCTTTTATCTAGAGTAATCTTATCACGAACATCTTGAATAAAGATCCAAAACTTTTCAGCAATTCTCAACCGACGTTTCACAGAATTCTCTGAAACTCCCAAAAGTTTAGCATACACAGGGAATTTTTCTTTTTAGTATAGGTACATTGTACATGTAATTGTCTATGTATACTTGTTAAAAGAACGCATCAATTACCCCTATTATGTAGGCAACCAACTATACAGAAAACATAAAAAAAATGGAAGCATACAGAAACGTCACTGTAGTTGTAAATTGTTTTAGTATGAAGATTATGTTCGATGCGGTGTTTATATAAATAGGTAAATCAAAATGAGTGGGAACAACAACGACGATTATTATTGTAAAACATTAAATATTAATAACAAAAAACGAAAATAAAAATAAAAACAACAGTTACAACAAGTTTTCGAAATGGCCATCCTGTACTTCTAAACAATAACCTAAACGGTGTTGAAAAAGACGCACAGCATTCGCAAGAAAGTCAGGATTCAAGCTATTGTATTCGGTATGCGATCTTTTAATTCATCGATACTTTGTATTGAAATATTTGTTTAAATTTTTGTGTTCCGGTATTTCCAAGCAAAGAAGCCATCGGGCGATAAATCTGCAGAACGCGGGGCCACCGTACAGGACCGAATCTCCCTATCAAGCGTCCTTAATACCTGTCCTTTAGAAAGTTTCTTGTAGCATTCGTGGAATGCGGAGGGGCTCCATCCATCTGAAACCACGGGTCATCGATGTTCAAGTTTTCTATTGCCGCAATAATGTCGTTCCTTAATAGCTCTAAAAATTTGGCTGTATTGAGATTACCATCGATAAAATATGGATGGATAAGCTTGTTTACAAATATTCCTGGCCATACGTGTATTGACTGTGAGTTAAGTTTTGTAAATGGCGGTTAGTGCGGGACCAATATCTAAGGAATATGATTAGCAGGATAATGGATAGTGGATAGATGAGGAATACACACCAAAAATTTTGTGAATTGACTTCTCCATTTATTGTGAAAATTATGTTTCACAAAAGATTGTTCTTTTGTCTTTGTCTTTATCGAATAGTTGTTGGTGATTGATTGGTGATGGTGAAATTTGTAAGATTTATATTTAAATTCATTTAGTGTTATAAATACCGGGGTTTTAGAAACACTAAAATGTGAACCTATTTTTCGTAGTGATACTTAATTACTTTTAGTCTTATTTTATGGGAATTTGTTAGGTCTTTCTGGATATTTTACTGAAAATAAGTCTTTCGCAGTTCTTTAGCTGTTACCATTCTGATACCACATTATAATTTCCACTTTTTTGTCTTTACTGTACATGGTTGTATAAAAAACTCAAAAAGACACTAAATAAACACTAATTTTATTTTTTAACAAATAATTAATTTGATTGTTTTGGCCACAGCATGCTTTTGTTTTTCTTAAAAAAGTTGAAATTCCAAAAATTTTGTTTTCCGGTTAGTTGGTTGCCTACATAATAGGCGTAATTGATGCGTTCTTTTTACAAGTATACATAGACAATTACATGTACAATGTATACTAAAAAGAAAAATTCCCGGTGTATGTATATAGGTATATATTTGTATATATGTATCTCACAAGTCCTGAAAATGTTCAAAATAAAATATAACACACTACTCGTAACTGTAGGAAAACGAAATTGGTTGCATATTATTGAATGATTTAGATATCCTGAACAGAGCTTTAAGTATTTTAGAAATGATAGCTTGATACCTTAAAGTTGTTAATCAGTTATAATTCCAATGTTTGGTGTCTATTAATTGTAAATCCTGAGCTATTTTTTAAATTTAGATTAAAGTTACCAACAGAAAATTCGAATATTCTCGTAGAGAGCAACTGGTCTGAGAGTAAACTTCAAGATTCCCTTTCTCTGAATGAAGTATTTTAGAGTACTTCATCTGGAATATCCTGAAATAGTAACAATACGAAAAGATGCATTTTTTTATTGTTTTATGAATTTAAATTATTTCTTGTACAATAAACTTTAATTAACACATGTCATATTGTAACAAGACAAAATTGTTTAATGATAAAAAAAGAAAATTGCTATTTTGTGTATGTATTCTATTCGAACAAGATGTTGCATTTCGAATATGATAAGCACTATCAATATGCATCCATAATATATTAATTAGGAGTATCTTAATCGTTTGTTTCGAAATTTATTGTTGTTATAGATACAGGAAAGAGCAGACAAGTAATTGAAAAACATTAGAGGCAAAAGGTCAGCTCAGGTAGGTCGTTTGTTTACATTTCAAAGCACGTTTAAAAACGTAATATTGCATATAATAAAGTAATTTCCTTCTATAAAACAAAAGCTCTTTATGTAGGGCGTTTTAAATTGGAAAATGCGCCGTGCTAAACGCGTTTATAATGTTCATTTTTAACGGGATGGCGTCTCTGTAATCTCCTTTCTGACATTCTAAGTACAAAATGAAATTATTATGATTATTAACGATGCTAACAATATTCGAGCATGGTACAAATGACTTTTAAATTGAATTGCAAGCTCGAGGCAGGGCGTTTCAAAAATGGAGTACGTAATGAGATTAGTTCCAAGATAGAACGGCAGATGGGAGCTGCTATAAAAATGCTTTTATTATATTTGCGAGCTACAATGGGCCGTTTAGCGACAAATTGGCACATTGTTACTCTGTCTACGCGAATGTTTCAATTGTTTTATACTCTTTGTGCTCCCCTTAATCCGATTTCGCTGATGCGATAGTGTTTTTAATCACAAACAAATGACTTTCGGCCCCATTAACTTTCATAAGATTGTTAATCTCCCATTGTTACGCTTTTGTTATGTGCAAGGGGTTTTTTCCTTTTGCGCGTTGCCACGATACCATTTTCTGCTGTTTTTCGCCTTCATTGACGCTTCAAATAATAACGGAAAATTGTTTTACAATCACACAAACCAGTGGCGCCTGCATTATGGCAATTGAACAAATTAACCGTGATTATATGTTTCTAAACGGCTAATTAACGAATACAGATGCTTTTACATGAAATTGCATAATTATACATCAACCGAGTATAAACAGATGCGTGTGAGGGAGAGAAAGCATAATAGGTAAATTCATCAGACTGCCATAATGAAACTAAATTGTTTAAACGTTGGTAACACAAATATTGGAGCGTTCAAAACCGATTTAATTTCCGGCGGCCGGGCCGCATGACTATGGTAATTATGGCGCAGGTGGCGCCCCCGCTCCACGGCGAGGAGATGGAGAACTAATCAGCAACGTAACCGCAGTTAGATTCCCATTATTTGCTCACTAGATTCGATCGATTTTTGATGAGTGGTTTTAATTAAATGGCAAAACAGTGCGTTAAATTAGAGATATTGGGCACGGTTCGAAGATTTTGGGAATTTTAAGCTTTAAATATTGTAGTTCTCATTTCGTCCTTGTTTTTGTAGATTTTATAACGAAAAGCATTCCAGTTATTTTGCCATGAACATTTTAAATTTATTTTTATAAGATTCTATTACCTGTAAGTATATAATTAATAAAAGTGAAAGTTATCTTTCAGCAAAATATTCAAAATTAAATAAACATTTTTTCGCCGGACATGTAAATAACAACAATTACAAAATTATTTTATTATTGTAACTCTTTCTCAGGGCAATGGTAAACCAGCGAGGCATTCTATCTAGTAAATTTTTTCTGGAGTAGAAGTTGTATGTTATATTTTCCGTGATTCGGAGCCCATATGAAAGTGTAGGTCCCCTATGTCTGTGGCACTCTAAACGCACAACATAGGTGTAGGAGAGAAGATTGCTGCGTCTCGTAATAGACAAAGTACTCAAAAAAGAAGATGTATCACTTATAAGCTTACTCAGAAAATTAAGATATATAGAAATAAATTAATTAATTTTCGTTGCAGGGAACGAGAAAGCGGCATTTTCAGTCTTTCCAACTTAATTTCCGAAAAAATATTAATCGCACAAGCAATTTTTCTTTCTCATTTTCCTAAAAATTACAGTTTAGTTAGATGAACAAGTTCGTATTAAATCATATTTCATATCAATCTCCAAATTCTCATAATGTTTATATTTTATATCAAACCCTTGATTTTTAACCCATATTTTCGCTATTACTTAGTTGCAGATAAGACGTAACTTTTCTATTTAACAACCACAAGAATGTCAAAAACCATGATAATATTTCAACATTTTAAAAAATAATAATTGTAGGTACATTTTTAGAATAGCACGATTAAAAAAAACAATATTTGTAATCATACCAGAGAAATTGGCGAACTTTATCTACCACTACCTTGTGGGGAGTGTGCTACCACTAACACAAGACAGAGGGGACCTACAACATAACATAGGACCCCCAATCCCAAATATCGAACATTTCGCCCAAGAAAGATTTTACTGAGACATCTTAGGTGTTTGTAATGAAATTTTAAACTGCTCATCCTCAAAGAAAATGCCACAAACACACTCATTACAACCAACAAATTTCATTAGTTTACTTGTATAATAAACTACCAAATCTAATAACGATAATCTATATATTTATGTGTGAGGCGGTCGTGGGCTAGAGGTTAGCACGTTAGACTTCTACGCTGAAGGTCCTGGGTTCAATTCCCAGTACCACAACATCAGATTTTTAACGGCTATTCTTTCACGCAAGGCAATGGCGAACCAGCGAGGTATTCTACCTAGTAAATCGTCTCGGTGGTAGAAGTGTTAAACTGTAGGTGCTCTATGTCTGTGGCACTCTAAACGCGTAGCACAGGCATAGGAGAGAAGATCGCTACCTCTCGAAAGAGATAAAGCACTCGAAGAAGATATATTTATATAGTATTTTTGAACAGTAATAAACGCAAAATATGGAATAAAACATTTGAATATTTTCCCAAAAAATATGTATAGGCTCTAATTACATAAATACAATGACCCGCACTACGTGTGCCAATTATCGCACTTAGAAATTGAATAGCCTGTCTGAAAAAGAAATTGTTTATACATAAAAACCTGCAGTATAATCATTCCACTGGCAATGTAGTTGATCAGCTAAAAGAAGCTTCTATAGATTTCTACACAAAGAAAAAGTATTTCTATGAAACATATACAATGCAATTCGGATATACAGTTAATAAAAAGAATTATTTGCGTAATAATTGAAGTCTAATGATAATGACTTGGTATGGACAAACAATTTCAAATTTCAATTCAAACAATTTTCCATATATCTTGGAAATGTAAAACTTAATGGATAAATAAGAAGGGTCACCCTGTATAGTTCTCTTTTTGTTCCGAACCCATTAATGAATAACAACAAATAATAAACATGTACAATCGTTTTCGGAATTCTTGACTGTCACTTTTTCAGCAGAGAACGAATACAATGACAAATCGTTTAGGAAAGAAGAAAAACGCGTCGAAGAATTTTCTTTCGGTTCGTTTAAAATAATGGCGTTGTAGATTAGCTCGTCAGGCGTGGAAAGCGGGTGTAAACAACATCAGGGCACAAGTTGATGGATTTATGCTCTGGCAACTACGGGTGGAACTGTTAATGACCCTTTTCGGTCAGTACCTCTGTCAAACTGCCGTCGTTATTTCATCAACCACTGTTTCCGACCTATTTGTTCAATGTGCAATGGAAGTGATCATTGGTTTCGTGTTTCAGGTTAAAATTGTTAACAAGCGATTTTCGTGTTACACTTTCTTGATTGTTGCTTAAACTTTTCGAATTAAAGTTGAAACTACCAATTTGGAGCGATGGTATCACCTCGATATGGAAATTATGTTACAGTTTTTAATTGATTGGTTGGGAAAGTTTCTAAACCGTTTTAATTGCTTTCTTAATTTAAAGAAAGTATATTGAAATCTTTCAGGCAATTTCGATACCGTTTTGCGAATAAATTATGCAACCAACACTACAGGAATGGAACGTAAACGATCATAAATTATTTATGTCGCATGTAAGTGTAAGTGTTTTTGTGACATGTGCTCCGGTTTGACAAAAATGAAGGCAGATTTATTAAACAAAAATATTTTGAATCGGCTACAAAGTAACTCTATAATATTATGATGATCTTGACCTCGATTTTTAATTTTTATAGTAATTGTATGTAAATCTGCTTACTCTAAACGTTTTAACACATTGCTTACGTATTTTAATATCCCACTTTTCGAAAAAAACAACAATATTGTAACGAGTTTTCATTTATATGCATCTTCTACATTCTACAACATGTATGCAAAAATAAATTATAATTACAAACTTGTTAAAATAAAGTAAACAAATTGTAATTTTAATATTATTTCAAGTTAATATTTATTTTATTCAGTAACGTTGTGTTTCGATAATGCCCGATTCTATTTCCTGCATTTACTATTAAATGCTACATAGGTAACACTGAAGAATCAAATTCAAAATTTAGTATTGCCAACGCAGTAATTAACGGGAGGGGGGGGGGTTGCAAATGTAACAAGGCAAGTTAAACTACTCCAACATGTATTGACATATGGAGTATTTCAAATTTCCCACCCTTGGTTCTGAAATCTTGATATATCACCATAAGATAATTATACAATTACAACATCATAACCTTGTCGGCAGCTCGCTTGCAAAGCTGTAAATTGCCACTAATGGCACGTAGAATATAATTTTTCTTGGTGAAACTATGGTATTTATTAAAGGGCGGTGTTTTCATGCGGGGCTTTCTCGTATGTTACGTTCAGTTTGTTTTGCATTAGTTACTGAACAAGCCATACCTCGTTGTTCAGAAGGAAAAATCATGAAAAGCAGAAAAACGGGGCACCATTCCAGTTGAAAATCCCATGTCGGTTTATACAATGTAGAATAAAAATATTAACCGACCGGCATTGAAAATCCAAATCAAATAAGTGGAAGCTAATAAACCTAAAATCATCTAGAAACTTCCAATGAAAACAGTCTTATAAAATTAGTTTTTCTTTCAAAGTTAAGTACCTATAAGTACGAGGTGTGCCCAATGAAACTCATCTTTGCTTTAAAAAAAACTATTTAATTACAAATAGTTACCGTCGCAGTTAAGGCACCTATCCCATTGTTTCACTAACCGACGTATACCCTGCTCAAAGAATTCTTGTGGCTGCTGATTGAAGAAGTCTTCCACCGCTATCTGTGATTCTGCGTCAGACTCAAAATGCCGACCTTTTAACGCCTTTTTCAGCGGTCCAAAAATACGGACATCGCAAGGCGATAGACCCGGGCTATACGGTGGATGCTCTAAAACCCTCCATTTCTTTTTTGAAGATTTTCTTTTACCACATTAGCAACATGAGGCCTAGCATTGTCGTGCAGCAAAATGACCCGGCGCGTAAGCTTTCCTGGATGTTTCCGTCTTATTGCGTGATGAAGCTTGTTCAAACATTCATTGTACATACAGATTTGCATTGACATTTACTCCAGGTTCCTTAAACTCTATCAAAAAAAAATGTTAACATCACCTTGCCTGCAGAAGGTTATGCTTTAAACTTCTTCAATGGTGGTGATCTTGAACTTTTCCACTGCATCAACGATAACCTACTGGACGGCTCGTAGTATGGCACCAAATTTCGTCACCAGCAACTATTGACAGAAGAAAGGCATCACCATTTTGCCTTTAGTCTGTGAGGTGTTGCAGAGATAAGCTCATTTACAAGAATTTTTGTTCATTAGACAAGAGACTAGGAATCCATTGCGAACCAACTTTGCTGTAACACAGACTGCGAACAATGCTATGGATAGATCCTACACTCGCACCAATAATTTCTGAAATTTCTCTAATTGAAGTTCGACGATTTTCTCTAATAAGGGCTTCCACACAGGCCATATTGTTTTCTGTTACTGCAGTACACCTTGCACCTGGTCGCGGTTCATCTATAGCCCCTCTTTTCCATCTTAAATTTTCGGTACCATTCCTTCACAGTTGGGTATGCAATGCATGCATTTCCATACACTGCTTGCATTCGGGTATGAATCTGCAATGGCTGCACACCCTCAGCGCATAAAAATTGTAGGACCGCATGCCGATGAAACTTGAACGAATTTTCAACAATAAACGCCATTTGAAAATTGTTAATTTTTAATAGTCAGAATAGAATTCAACCGCCAGAAACTTATTAATGTGTTGCTTACAAACACTACTAATATTAACAAGCATCGTTTGAATTATTGCATTTGTTTTCAAGGCAGCTTTTGGCAGAATCACAAATACTTGAAGTGGAGGAAGAAACAACAATAGAAATAAAAGACGATATGGTTATAGAACTTCTGAAACAACTCAAGAACCGGAAGAGTCCTGGACCGGACAGCATAAATAACGAAATGCTGGAATACGGGGGACAGCAATTACATACAGAAACAAGCACTCTCTTTAGAAGCATCATAGAACAAACAGCTATACCAGAAGAATGGAAAACTAGTACAACAATCCCCATTTTTAAGAGAGGACAAAAAATCACTTGAAAACTATCGTAGAATAACCCTTCTAAATAGCACCTTGAAAGCATACACAAAACTCATTCTGGAAATAATGACAAAGGATATTAAGACAAGAAAAGAGCAACAAGGATTCAGAAAAAACAGATTCACCAATTTATCTTTATCAAACAAATAACTGAAAAATCACTGAAATTAAATAAACCAGCATATATGTGCTTTGTGGACATGACAAAGGCATTCGATAGAGTACGCATTAAAAATATTATAGAAATAATGAAAGAAAACTATGTAAACCAAAGGATAATAAAAATAGTATGCGAAATGAACAAAAATTGTAAAACAGCAATCAAAGTGGGATATAAGACAAGCGAACAGATAAAAATTAAGGACGAAATAAGACAGGGAGACTCACTGAGCTCATTCATTTTCAATATGATTATGGACAAGCTCATAGAACATCTCCCAAAAGAAACAGGATACAAAATGGGAAACACTTACTTCCATATTAAGTATATACTATTATAGGTTATGAAACTTAATTATCTGGGATCGGAAATAATAAGCAACGGTAATATACAACAAGAAGTAAAAAGAATAACGATGAAAGCTTCCCGTATTTCAGGATGCATGAAAGACATAATCTGGAAAAACAAATATCTTAACACTGATGGTAAGACAAGAATATATAAGATAACCGTAATACCAATTCCTACATACGCGGCGGAAACAAGAGCTGATATCACAAAGACGATGCAAATGATGAGAACAGCGGAAATGAAAGTGATAAGAACGATACATGGCAAGACACTTCATGACAGAGTCCGAAGTGAAGATCTAAGAGAAATGAGCTACACACAGGATATAGCGAAATTAGTAAGACAAAGAAGAAAACAGTGGAATAAACACATGGATAGGATGGAAAATAATATATTAGCTAAGATCACAAAGTCTAATAAACCAGTGGGGAAGAGTACGCAAGGAAGACCACCAAAAAGATGGCGAAAATGTTGGACATCAACATCCGAAGAACTTAAAAGGAGAAACATGCAATACCTTACCTATATGGGCAACCATATATGAAAGAAGAAGAAGAAGAAGTCAAGACTAAGTTAATGAAAGACTCAGATTCAGATTTCAGTTGAACAAGCCTCGTATTAAAATGCAAAGGAGACAAAACTGTTGTTTTTAACAAAACATTTTGTAAAAGTAAAATAATGTGTAATAATACTGAAATCATAGTCATCATCATCATTGGCTCGACAACCCGCGTGGGTCTGGGCCTTCTTTACGAGCTTTCAAAATCCTGTTTAGTTGGAGTGGATTAGTCTCCATATTTCTTCTGAATTTCGTATACTTTTATGTTATAAATCTTTGTGGGATTTTGCTCTATCTACTATTTCTCTCCATATTTTTCTGTTTTACGCCTTTTCTCTACAATTATTTACTTTTAGTATTCTTAAATCTTGTTTTACTTGGTCCACCCATCTTGCACGTGGTCGTCCTCTTCTTCTGTTTTCTATTAGCTCCCATTCCATCATTGTTCTTATTGTTGCGTGCTTGTTTTTTTCTTATGACATGGCCTATCCATCTTATCCTTTGTGCTTTTATGCTTTTCACTATATCTTGTCCCCCAAGTTTGTTCCAGAATTTCGAAGTTCATTAAAGGTCTATATTCAGTTTCATTTTCTTCCTTTGTACCCATTATTATTCTTAATATTTTTCTCTCAAAAATTCTTAATTGTTGTTCATCATTTTTTCTTACACTTCTTGTTTCTAGTGCGTATGTCATAATAGGTTTTATTAGCGTATTGTAGATTTTTAGCTTAGTGTGTTTACTTATACTTTTATTCTTCAATAATTTTTTATTCGCTGCGTATGCCCTCCATCCTGCTTGAATTCTGGCTTTTATTCCATGACTGTTATCTGTGCTGCTTATTTGTGTTCCTAAGTAGCTGAATTTATCTACTTCTTCAATGTTGTACTGTTATCCTGAAATAGAACCATCAAACACTGAATATTGCGTATACCATTAAAAAATGTCTTTAATTTTTTGCTACCATCTTTCGAAAATTTCCATTTTATTCACCTCTATTGGATTTACTTTCAAACATAAATCAAATATTTACTGAAAGAGTCTGAACCATATTTTAATCTTAATCGTAATTTAATTGGAACAAGTTTCAAATTTCATATAGCCTATACCTACATAAGACTTTTGTGACTATTCCCAACGTCATTTGCATTTTATTAAAAATTTCAGCTAAATGCAAGACTAGAGATTGCATATTTTTAAAATTATAATTTAAATAAATGTAGAAATATTACTTAACGTACTACTTTATTATACATCTGAAGGTTACTTTATTATGCATTCCTTTGAGAATTATAAAATGTTTAATTTGTCCAGTTCAAAATCATTAAATATTTAGCAATTCATATTTACATCACTTTCTGCGACTGTATTAGTGTTGGTTATTTGTTGCGTCGTCTACAAATTTAAAATTTAATATTTTTTTCAGACTATTTCCGTACTGATAACAACTAGAGAGGCTAGGAAGCAACAGTTTGGATCCAATGGTATTACATTGCAACCCACTCCTATTATAGTAGGTGAAGATTTAGAAAATATAACATCCTGTTATGTATCTGTGGATGATATATTTTATGAAACGACAACACCTCATGCCTCAAAATATTCATTTAGTACAAAGTCTATATCCTGCAGAAAGTTATTAGAGTTCGTTGTTGATTAGTGAAGGTGCATATAGAATAAAAACCAAGTGGCTTGCATCAATTAACTATTGATAGAATTAAAAAAATGGGAACTGTTTTATGTTTCCGTATGATTTTATAATATGAATATTTTCTGTATTATTTGTTATTGAAGTAGGTTTCTAGATAGATAGTATTATTTATTTATAAACTCTTTAATAATGTCAACATAACATGCCGTATTGTATGCCGAATACTTGTTAAGAAACTTTAAATTAAGTAAGCATCACTTTTTTGTAGCAGCATGCCAAAATGTTATATGTGCAAATAAATGTCACGTCAGTTCGAGGTTTAATTTTGCATTTAAAAATCAAATATATATTAGACGCTACTATTACATATAGAAATAGAAAAAATAATTGTTGGAGGGATTTCTGTGGCCTAAAATCATTTAGAAAACACTTGCAAGCCAAACATTATTTCAATACAAACACTACTTCAACATAATACAATGGGGCAACTCAGGGCAGCGATTATTTTGCAGATGCTGAAATTAATTTTGTTGAATTTAAAAATAATTTCAATCCACAAAATTCTTTAACAACTAATGCCATAATAAATTTTTATGAATGTAAAATTTTGCTGCGACACGACGCGCACAACTCTATGGTTCATCTCAACTGCCTAGAAATCAAGTTCTAATAATTATTATTGATAATGTGACAGAATTCTTAATATCTAGTCCAGTTAAATGAATGAAACTATGTAATTTCCGATACTACTCAAACTATAAAACTACAGTTAGTTAGTAGCTAAAAATTGATTTCCAGTATTGGGTACTATATATAAAATTGAAATAAATAAGAATAGAACAATTAGTTGACTGTATTCTGATATAGAAACATTATCTTCCAATGAGCATGATTATGCGTTTGAAATTAAAGAAACCAGTAATAAACACAACTGCTGTAAACAATGTACTTAATCATATACTGGTATTAAAATGTCATACTAAATGACGGAATTTTACTAGTTCGTTTACACAATGCTATTTAATTCACCTTTAAAGAAGGATCAAAGAATAATTCAATTACAGGCAACTTTTTAAAAATATTATTTGCTGTAGATTGAGCCGTACTTTTGTATCTTGGTAAAGTAAAATTTATACACGTATACACTATTAGATTATACAATTATTGCGATTGCATTCCTTTTTGGTGGCTTATTTTTCCCTGCTTTGGTATGGTTTAAAAATTAAATGAATGCATCACTTTATATTTTTAAACATGTACATGTATATACCTATTGCTATGTACTGCATCTGTCCCAGTTAATATGTATAATATAATATTTTGTATTGTAGGTTATTTCACATAATAAAAAATGTGTGCCATTATCAGCTTCTTATTTCCAAGAAAAATGTCCTGTATATTTACAACAAATATATTAGCTTATGAAGGAAACGTATTTACTTAGTGTAGCAAAATCATATTTGATACAACAAAATCAAAACTAGTGACATAAATGAAACTAATTTGTTGAGAAAGCCAATGTATTGCTTCCTACAGACAATACTATGATTTATTTGATCAACCACTAAAATTGCTGCTGAAGCATCAATAAATGGGTTGTGCCTAGGTACTAATATTTTTGTAATTAAAGCAAATATAAAAGCAGCACACATTAGTAGTTCTGACAGCAAATATTTTAACTGGTGCTATTTTTTGCTGTGGTAACTAATTTTTGGTTACATGACAAATATTTATTCAGTGTATAAATAAGAATGTATCACTATTACTTAAACTATATAAATAACTACATTAGCTTGCAAAACGTAATCCTAATATAAAAAGAACGTCTACTTAATTTTCTATTAACTGTTGACAGTTGTGGTATTTCAAATTATACTTAAAGCTCATTGTAAGATTCTAGGATAATAATAATTTCATCGTCGGATTCTCAATTAACATGTGCCTTTTTATAGTATCGGACACCATAGAGTTAATTATGCTGCACCAAAAATTCCTCAAATATAAAGGCAATGGAGAAGTAATATTATTGAAAACTTTGTAAAAGAAAGTTAGCACATTTTTAATAAGTTTTTTGGACTAAGGTAATAATTCTATAACGTCATGTATCTAATCGATTGACATTTATTTATTATATTTCAGTTTAGCACATTCTTCGATGTTTCAGAATCTGTAAACTTCGAATTCGGTACATCTGTCAGAGGATACCAACATGCAGAAGTCACAGTGATATGGTATACCTAATTGATTTGGAAATTAAAGTGTAGAAGCTCATTTCCTTAGAAATTCTCTTAGCAATGCAATCAGTTTATCTGATATATTTAATTGTCTTCCTATCCATATGCCCCAACGATTTAAGTCGATTAGAATTTCTTGTAGCATATTGTCGATTTGTATCGTTATGTCGGTTGCCCGTGTATAGTTAATATTTAAATGTCTCGTTGGTAGCTATTAACTTTTCATCTATTAATTCTGTATCATTTTATTATTTTTAACGCTCATCAATGTTAAATACAATATTAAAGGAAGAAACCGAAATACTAAACACTTTGGAAATCATTTTTCATAAACTGGATTCAATACTAAACTAGTAGAAAATGAAACAACTCTAGTAATATTAAATATTGAAAACGCAGCTAGAAAAATATTGACCTCAATGATGTCATGAATAATTTTACAAAAAAAAAATTGAGACAAAAAATGTTCTAATAGTAAGACAGTGATCTTCAATTCTGAATTTAATTTTTTTTGTGTTAGGTGATTTAGATTTATATTAGCATAATATAAAAGGTGTGGTGGTAGCTCAGTGGTAGAGCACTTTCTGAGTAAAACGACGATTCTGGCTTGGGTTCGAAACCTAAGCATTATTATGCAGATTTATAAGAATGTTGTACTGCAACCTACCACACACAATTTCCCAATCCGGCTTGCAATCGTGCGATTTTAATGCTAAAAACCTTATCTGGAATGTATGTCTTTCGAAGTCGACTTTAAACTGTAGGTTCCCCGTGTTTCTACGATTGCGCTGAGGAGAAACACGTGGCAGAGAAAAGTCCGATGCCCAGCAGTGGGATAAAAAGGCTGCCAATGATGATGATGACGATGTCAAGGTGATCAAATATCGACAGTACGTTGTTGACCAATTTGTAGTGAGTATGAGCAAATCGAGAAAATACTTTCTTGGAATCAGTTTTTCAAGATATTGCAGAATACAAGAGTGATGTATCAGGCGACATTAAAATGAAATAAAGTAACTGCAGATACGGCTATAAATAAAGCCATGCTTCTCATATACATTTTTATCTTATGTTCTAAAATTTTAATTAATGGTATAATACGCTGATCAATTCAACTTTTAACCCGAGTGTCTTGAAAAATTGACTGCAAAAAATGGTTTCTATTTTTTCATACCTCCTAAAGGATGTGTGTAAATGTTATGTTATGTTTAGTATGAATATAATTTATGAGTTGATATTTTTAAATTTTTCTTTCCATTTCTGAAAAATATATCACCGCAATTATAA
>JABXWE010048688.1:0-14567 GCA_014611495.1 Limonius californicus
ATCTCATTTTTAGTATACAGAGACAATCGATTTACTTAACACTATTTTCTAATGGTTTCGCTTAGCATAAGTACAAACACTGCAGACTATTGCTTGGTAATGGATTTGCTTCTCCTTCTTCTTTAGTCTTTAGCGTAGGATCTGCTATCCACTTTCTATACATTTTTTGTCTCTTAGCAGTCTTCCTCTTCTTGTAACTATTTGTTCTATGATTTTTTCTCATCCCTTTTTCGAACTTCCGCGCGGTCTACGTCGTTCTACACCCATCAGAGCTCTTAGGTGTACTTATGTTTGTTTGCTTTCATTCAAATCTAGGATAGCAGTTACTCGTACATGTTTGCTGATGGGGATCCTGGGGGCTTTAAATAGAGCTCGTTCGTAATCAGGATGGTGTTCTTCAAATGTATGTACTCTTCAACTGTAAAGTTGCTATTCTATATGGAGCCTTCCTAAGTTTGTTTATAAAATACCAAGTTAGAAAGAAGCGATTACCACGTAAACGCTTTTGGTCTTGTTCTTCAATAAGAATGTAAGTAATGATGTTGAAATGGATACGGAAAGTTAACAGAAGGCTCTCGATGATTCACATAATTGTTTTAGATAATCAGTTGTTTGAAGTACATATTACAAATGTATTTTGTATGAAGCCATAAACTGATTTCGGAGATGTAGTTAAATAGTTATATGTAACACATTAATTTAGTACCTATTGTGTTTTCATTACTTAAGGAGGTTTAAATTTTTCGAATATATTTGAAGGTGGACACCATTATGCTTACTTTCACATATACTGAAAGAAAAATGGTCTACGGTATAATCTTTATGATAGCAGTTTGTGGCATCTGTCAAATACACAACGAATAAAAATGTATTCGGAGAGTAGGCACCTGTAGCATCGCTGATAAAATGATTTTAAAAGTCACATCTTCGTATGACACTTTATTTAGTAGAAATACCCTACATGATATTATTTTGTAGTTCGAACCCAGTTGTCTGGGGACTCTGTGGAAAAGCAAGGTTCTTACAGTATTACCACAAATATTGGAGGATCAGCAACAAATTTGACTGACAACGTTGATTCGCCACATCCTTTCGGTATAGGATTCGGCAATATAATTCAGCAAACCATCAATCTAGGACAATTAGGAAATTTCGCCAACATGGGGAATCTGTTTAATCAGTCAATTACATATCCGTCTTCTGAGATAAATACAAATATTAAAGATCTTTTAGCAAATTTTCCAAATGGGGGAACTTATACTGTTACCACAAGCGCTTTAAACCCGGCAAAGGGTCTCATTGACGGCGCTTATTTGCCATATCTCCTCGGTAGAGGATTTGGCAATGTAACTAGGCAAACCATCAATTTAGGAGAATTGGGAAATTCTGCCAATCTTGGAAATCTGCTTAATCAAATACATATCCGCCTTCTGAGATAAATACAAATATTAAAGATCTTTTAGCAAATTTTACAAATGGGGGAACTTATACTGTTACCACAAGCGCTGGAAACCCGGCGAAGGGTCTCATTGACGGCGCTTATTTGCCATATCTACTCGGTAGAGGATTTGGGAATGTAACTAAACAAACCATCAATCTAGGACAATTAGGAAATTTGGCCAACGTTGGAAATATGTTTAATCCGTCTTCTGAGATGAACACAAATACTAAAGATCTTTTAGCAAATATAACAAATGGAGGAACTTCTACTATTACCTCAAACTCTGAAGGCCCGATAAAGAATCTCATTGATAGCTCTTATTTGCCATATCTCTTGGGTAGAGGATTTGGGAATGTAACTAAACAAACCATCAATCTAGGACAATTAGGAAATTTGGCCAACCTTGGAAATATGTTTAATACGTCTTCTGAGATGAACACAAATATTAAAGATCTGTTAGCAAATATGACAAATGGAGGAACTTATACTATTACCTCAAACTCTGAAAGTCCGACAAAGAATCTCATTGACAGTTCTTATTTGCCATTTCTCTCCGGTAGAGGATTTGGCAATGTAACTCAACAAACCATCAGTCTAGGACAATTGGGAAATCTTGCTAACCTTGGAAATCTGTTTAATCAGTCAACTACATATCCGTCTTCTGAGGTAAACACAAATATTAAAGATCTTTTAGCAAATATTACAAATAGAGGAACTTATACTGTTACCGCAAACTCTGAAAATCCGACAAAGAATCTTATTGACAGCGATTATTTGTCACATATCTTCGGTACGGGATTTGGCAATATAACTACACAAACAATCAATCTAGGACAATTAGGAAATTTCGCCAATATCAGGGATCTTCCTAATTAATTGAGTTAATGTAACAATGGGTCAGCATCAATTGTACGCTTATATGCTTGGTGTATGCTTATAAATTAGAAAAATATATATTAAAACATGTATATTTTCTGCATTATTTTATCATACAATTTTAAGATCACTGAGTTCGTCTTTTTTTAATATACTTTCTAATTTGACATGTTATCGACGTATAAAATTAACTGCACCAAGAAATTAACGCACCACAACTAACAATCACAATATTGTTTAAAGTATTACGTGTAATGAAGTACGTTTAATCATAGATAATGCTTAAAATTAAGTAAACCATATTTTATCCAAACAAACAACAATCAACGCAATTTAACAACAATCAACTCAAAAATTTAAAAAATCAAAATTTGAAAACTGAAAAATTGTAAGTTTACAGGTTCAGTGGGCTGTGTTTCCGCCTTGTTATGACAGCTTAACAATGACGGCTCATGCTTGAAATTAACACACTTAACTGCTCTTGCTCAAGATTATCCCGCATTTCTACTAATGAATTCCCTAGGTCGTAAAGAGTTGCAGGGGGTGGTTGAAGGGATTGTACTCGTCTTCGGAGAATGTCCCAGAGGTGCTCAATCAGACTCAAGTAGGGACTTCTGGCTGGCCATTGCATAATAGGCATACCAACGTCGTCTAGGTATTCTTGCACAATTCTGGCTGTGTGGGGTCGCGAGTTGTCGTGTATTAATATGGCACAACATACTGTTCTAAGATATCAGTAATATACCTCTGACTGTTTGAAGTGTCGTTGGGAAAGATGTGTAGGTCTGTGCGGGCCGTGAAAGATATGCCTCCCCTTACCATTATTGAGTCACCAACAAATGCAGTTGTGGGGGCAAAATTGCACTGAGCATATCGTTCATTTGGACGTCCAAAAACTTGAATGAGCTTATCACAACCCTCCAAACAAAATCTAGACTCGTCAAACAAAATGCGTCTCCAATCTTCCAAAATCCAATCTGTGTCTGCGGTGGTCTGCAAACAACTCTGGGCCAGTAGCTGGTAATCTGGCTCTCAGATTTCCTTCCAGAAAACGTTGGCGAATGGTTTCAATGCTAACCTGCACATTATGCCCGCTAAAAGTTGTCTTTCGTTCGTTAGTTTCTCTGAAAGACTGGATGACCCGAGAAATGGTTGTGTTGTTCACCCCAAGCCTGTCAGCAATAGCGCGGAAAGAATACACTTCTTCGGACAAAGTAAAGGCCGCGTAACACTCATCACGACTTAAATTTCTTGAGATACATTGCTTTTTAAATAAGACTGCTCGTACAAGCAATTGGTTGATGACAGCTACACGATTTGATACGTTTTAAAGTAAAACGAAACTGCAAGTAAATTGTAAATGTGCGTGTAAAATTGATTAATTTTTTTAACAAAGTTGAAGATGTAGAAACAGACCAAGAGTAACATGTGGCTGTCAGGTTTATATTAGACATTCTTCAAGTGCAAGCACTTATTACTATTACGACAAACTTTGGAAACTGTACAAAGAATCTCACTAATAGTGCGTATTTGCCATACTGCTCTGGTAGAAAATTTGGCAATGTAACTAAACAAACCATCAATCTAGGAGAATTGGGAAATTTCCCCAACATTAAGGATCTTCTTGATCAGTCATATACACATTCTTCTTCTGAGATAAATACAAATATTAAGGATCTTTAAGCAAATATTACAAATGCAGGCACTTATGCAATTACCACAAACTTTGGAAAGTCGACAGAGAATCTCATTGATAGTACATATTTGCCATACCACTCCGGTAGAAGATTTGGCAATGTAACTAAACAAACCATCAATCTAGGCCAGTTGGGAAATTTCGCCAACATTAGGGATCTTCTTGATCAGTCATATACACATTCTTCTTCTGAGATAAATGCAAATATTAAGGATCTTTAAGCAAATATTACAAATTCAGGCACTTATGCAATTACCACAAACTTTGGAAACTCGACAGAGAATCTCATTGATAGTACATATTTGCCATACCTCTCCGGTAGAAGATTTGGAAATGTAACAAACAAACCATCAATCTAGGACAATTGGGAAGTCCCGCCAAAATTGGGGATCTTCTTAATCATAAATGCACATCCTTCTTATGAGATAACTGCAAATATTGATATCCTTCTTAGAAATGTTACAAATGAAGGGACTTAGAGCATTGTCACAAACAAAGGAAATTCTAGGAAGAGATTCATTGACAATGTTTATTTGCCACACCTTCTCAGTAGAGCATGTAAATAACCACACCATCGGTCCAGACCACAATGTAAAAATCAGTTCAATATCGTATTTGGTAAGCTTAGACAAATTAACTCTACATATCCCTCTTCTGAGATAAACACAACTATTTACAAACTTCTCGGAAATACTACCAATGGAGTACCTTGTACTATTATCATGAATGGTGGAAGATAATTTTCTCAAACTTTTCTTTGCCATATCCGTTAAGTTGATTATTTAGCAATTTTACTAACCAAGCTACCAATTCAGGAAATTTTTACTTACAATGAGAAACTCTTTAATTTATCAAAGTTAAATTTGGAACATCTTATATGCGCACCCTTCTAAGGACAAAATATAACTAAAGTTATATTAAATAAAGGATTCAATTTAAGTGCCGCCTTTGTCACATTTTTTGTGCAGTGCTTGGAATATATCTAACTTCACCACTTATTTATTCGAAATTTCCGGCAGATGGAAGCATTTACTTACTTAATAGTAATGAAACTGCAGGTAATGCCTTTACCATTATGAACAGGAATTTTACATAGAATATTAATAGTACTGGATATCCATTAAGTTTAGTTGGAAATCAAATTGCCGCGAATCTATTAAATTGAATGTTGGCGAATGCTTCAACAAATACTATCATACAAATTCTTTAGGCTGATTATATTGCATTTGATCGATTTAAATGTGAAGCTGATAGTGGTGACGGTTGGGACAGTAGATTTAATGGTGATCAAGGTTCAACAACTGCTCTTGAAACAAGTCCTAGCCCTACTATAAGTACCGCACTTTTCACCACCACTGCTCGCACAACGACTACAATTTCCACAACAGCAACTCTTCCTACTACGGCACCCACCCACCACAACCGTCCGGATGAAGAGTGCCATGATAGTTGGATAAAATGCACATTCAGATCTCTTGTTCTGTTAATCAGTTTTAATTCGTATTTGGTAAACTTGCACAAATGAATACTACATATACTTCTGAGATAAAACAATTCTTTACAATCTTCTTGGAAATATTACCAATGGAGTACGTTCCACCATTATCATGAATGGTGGAAACTTTACAAATAATCTGTTCTTCTAATTGTCTTTTGCCGTATCTGTTGAGTAGATTATTTGGCAATTTAACTAACCAAACCACCAATCTAGGAAATCTAGGAAACTTGGAAAATTTTACCAACATGGAGAGCTATTTAATTCATCATCGTTAAATTTGGAGAACAGAACATAACAATGTTCATATTCAATGATTTTATTGCAATGGAAACAAAATTACAGTTATGCAAAAATTACAAAATGGAGATACTTATGTTACCACAAATATTACAAACAATTCAAATCTAATGATACCTTTGTCATGCCTGTTTCCTGCAGTGCTTGGAAACATAGCTAACTTAAACACCTATTCGAAATTTCCGGCAGATGGAAGCATTCACTTAAAAGTAATGGAACTGGAGGTAATGGTATTGTACCATTATTGTCAGGAATATTAATGGTAGTGGATATCCATTAAGTGTAGGTGGAAACCAAATGGCTGGAAGTTTACTAAATTAAATGTTTGTCAATGATTCAACAAATACCACGAAGTCAAAGATTCATGTTAGATTATATTGCAGCTGATCGATTTAAACGTGAAGATGATAGAGGTAATATTTGGAAGAAGAAGTTTCTGATGACTTTCTACGATTACTACTTTCACAACGACTATAACTTCTACAGTCGCTCTTTCTACTTTAGCACCCACCCTTTGCAATATTTTGCTAAAAATTGGTTGAATAAGCTGCTTATTTAGATATTTTCGTCAACTAATTTAAAGGTTTATATGTTATAGTGTACATGATTTTGATGATGATCTAGGAAAATGAGGTTATGCGTTATGCGTTATGCGTTTATAGATAGTTGACTCCCGAAAATGTACTTTGCACATATTGAAAATACAATTTGTAACACGTTAATGTTCATAATATGTCATTATGTGAGATAATGGAATATTAAAATTAATAGAAAACAATTTGTTTTCGTAAATATACAGGACATTTGAAGTATGGAAAAGTTCAAGCAAAGTGTTTCTTCTATTTATAGTACACAGATCAGAATCAATTTACATAACACCACGTTTGTAATAGTTTCGCGTATCATAGGAATAATGGCTGACATCTATTTCTTGGAAATTGGTTTGTATCATTCAGGTCTAGGAGAGCAATCAGATCATGTTTGCTGAGGAGGACGGTGGGTGCTTTAAATAAAGCTGCTTTGTGATCGAGATTTTATGGCATTATTTGGTTGTGATTATACGGAGTGGCCGACAAAAAGGAAACAGGCGTGTTTAATGTTGGTACACCTCAATTCTTCGAAAAATGTTCGAATACATCAAGTAAATTTGCCAGGCGGACAGTATTACAACTTTAATTTCACATATCGTGAACTCCAAAAATTGGGATAACTTTTATCCTAAAAATTTTAAATGGCCAGATGTATCAAAAGATAGACTATTTGAAAGCTCGTTGAATTTGCGCTACAGTAGAATGTTGTTTTTTAAAATTCCGAGTATTGGTTTCTGCGGGAATGCAGTTCAAAGTTTCATGGGTGGTAAATGTCCTGGAGCATCTATGGAATGATTTGATTGCGTTGATTGACCATACGTTGGCGTAAATAGTTGAAAGTCTTTTTACTTCGTTGTTTTCTTTTGAAGATTTAAAATGGTTTATTCGATTTCAGAAAGAGTTGAAGTAATTGCGTTTGTTTTCAGAAAAAAAATTAATGTGCCAACAGAAGCGTCGAATT
The DNA here is from genome assembly GCA_014611495.1 of Limonius californicus. Classification (NCBI taxonomy): domain Eukaryota; kingdom Metazoa; phylum Arthropoda; class Insecta; order Coleoptera; family Elateridae; genus Limonius; species Limonius californicus. The sequence goes on from JABXWE010048688.1 coordinate 7,360, forward strand.
GTTCAACCAGCAACTTGCAGATAAGCATGTGAATCACAAGTATGTTTGGAGTTAGTGAGAATATTTCGGCAGACCGGGTTTGTCGAAAACAAAATGCGAAATGCTGAAAATGTGGTAAGAAACGAAGCAGTGGAAGTCACGGTTTTGAGCTACGTTGTTGTCGATCCTACGTTGAGTACAAGGCAAGTGGCTATTGTATCGGGTCTTAATCGGACCATTATTCAATAAACTTTGATACACCACCAGATTTATCCCTACAGGATGCATTTTCTACAAGAACTCATTAAAGGCAACTTTGACCCCCGTTTGCAATTTTGTGAAGCTGTAAGTAAACAGGAGATAAATAATCATCTTTGTGACATCTGTTTTTCCGAGGAATGCCCTTTTTTTCGTAAATTGTAGTCAATCGTAAAAATTGTCGCTATTGGTCAGATTCTAATTCGAGGATTTTTCACAAATCGCGTACTCAACACTCCAAAAAAACGTAATGCTTGGGCTGGCATTTTTGGTGATCGTCTCGTTCGTTCTTTATTCTTACCTGGTAAATTGATTGGAAAGATGTACTTGGAATTATTACAAGACTACATTGAATCAGTATTCACTGATATTATAGAGAATGGTGATTATTACCTCGAAGATCATTTGATATTAACAGAACGGAGCTCTTCCGCATTATGCACTGGTTTTTCCACAGTATTTGGATTTAAAATTTCCGGGTCCATGGATTGCAAGAAGAGGCCCTATTGAATGACCCGCAAAGTCGCCTGATTTATCAATAGATTACTGTATGGACGTTTACATTTACTACCCCGAAATTACATACCCACGAGAACTAACGCTTGGAATCCAAAAATAAAGACAATACGGTAAAGCAAATTCATCCAACTTTGAAATGGTATGTTCCCTTGTTATCCCTTGCCGTTTAAAATTTTTAGTGTGAAAATCGTTTCAATTTTGAGGTTAAAGTTAAGTAAACGGAAGTAGCCATATTACATGTCCCCCTGGCAACTTAATATGACGTGTTCGGTGGTTTTTCGAAGAATTGAGGTGTAGTGTCACAAAACACGCCTGTTTCGTTTTCGGTGGGCTACCCTATATGTGGGACTTTATTAGGTTTGGCTATGAAGTACTGAGTTAGAAAGAAGGGATTACCACATAAGCGCTTTTGTTCTTGTTATGCAATAAGAGGAAAATAAATGATGATGTTGTGCCGCACACTGAAAGTACACAGCATGCCATCAATAAATGTTTTAGAAAGCCAAGTGTATAAAGTAAACACGGGAAATTTAGTATAAAAGGGGTCATAAACGTAGTTCGGAGATGTAGTTAAATAGTTATAGCATAACGCACTAATTTAGTACCTATTGTGTTTTCATTGCTTCGAAATGGTTTAGTTTTTTCGAACATATTTAAAGGTGGACTCTAATATGTTAACTTTCACATATGCTGATATGAAAATAATTTATGGTATATTCTTCATGGTTGCAGTTTGTAGCGTAAAAGGTAAGTACCTGTCAAAAACAGAACGAATAATAATGCATTTGAAAAGTAAACACTTGTAGCACCACTTAAGAGAAAACATACAAATGATTATTCAAGTTACAGTTCAAGCAAAAAATGCAAAGTTTTGCTCGTTTGGTAAAATGATTAAACAAATCGTAACTGAGTATGATAGTCCATTAAGTAGAAAGAGTGTATATGATATTATATTGCAGTTCGAGCGGAATTGTCCGAGGACTCTGTAGAAACGCGAGGGATCCTGAGAGACCTACTAAAAGACGTTATAAGCGAAGTAAATGAAGACATTTCCACAACTACAGCAGCAGGATTCTTCAATATATTCGATTTTGGAGCGAGTAATACTTCTTCTGTCAGCACCGCTGCTGGCGAAACTACAACTGCTAGCGAAACTACAACTGCTACCAGCGGGATTTTCGATTTTCTATCTGGATTTGGTGTTACTAAAAGTTCTTTTCTGATTACTTCAACTACGACTGCCGACGAATCCACGACAATTATCAGCGGAGAGTCGACTCTTTTTAGTGGATATAAAAGATTGGCGTCTACAACTACGACTGGATGGTCGTGGATAAACTGGATGGGCTATGTAAGTAGTTTTGGGTTTGCTTAATACTAGATTCCTAGGGTGATTATTTGTAGGGCAGACGCAATCGTAGAAACCCATTTCCAAAGTTAAACTTAAGAAAAGGACGATTACCTCTAGTTGGTAGTGTACAAGGGGGATCATCACGTGCAGGTAACAGTACGGGAAGTACACGGAAAACTCAATCAAAATCTTTTAATCAAGATGGGCTTATACAGATAAAAGTACAAGATACTGTGATCGTGCAACCTTTGCGTAAAACTGGAACTACAATTGATAATGTTGACGCTGTACCGGCGGTTGAACTCATATATGACAAAAATGTACATAATGTAGTAATAAAGCAGCAAGAAACTGATCGTGGTAGACCTTCTCCATCCGTAGACTTGCAAAATGAAACGTCACTTGAAAAAGCACTACATACTGATGTTGCTAGTAAAACTAAATCTACAAATGAACACCCTCCAGCGGACAAGAAATATTCAGCGATTAAACTACCAACTTCAGAAGTAGGAAATACCACAAACAATTTCACATCTGAAGCAGCAGCTGTAGTATCGGGAAATGACGAAATTCAAGAAAGAGGTTTATTTGATGCCGTTGTCGGAAGTCTTATAGAAGTTTTAAACAAATCCATAACACCTCCAAGTTCTACCATTAAGACTAGTACTACGGAACCACCTGATACTTTCATAAGGGCAGATGGTAAAAGGGTACCTTACCCCGGTGATAAAGTTACAGCCGACGATTCATATACAACTCCAAAATCTGCGTGCAATGGCGGATTCGTAACAACACTTTTAAAACACAGTCGTGGACTATTGCCGTCATTTATAGATAAACTATTTGGAACAATCTCTTCAACCGCGAATGACTGTTAATGACCAAACGGTAGCCTCTTAGATGTAATTAATTTCCGAAAGAGAAAGGTTTCAATTACTGAAGGAAATCTACGTTTACGAAAAGTTATAAATAATTCACTCACTATTTATAAATTACATTTTACATGATAATTGTGTTACCAAAACGAAATATACTCGTATATATTTTTGCTGTTACTATTAATTGAAAATTTTCGTTATTTTATATTGTTTTCTTCTTTTTATTTCCTTTTTCTTCTTTTTAGTCATTTTGATTAGGCTATTGGCTTATTTTTTGCTGCTTATTCCAAAACGGTTCCTGTTCCTGTCCTTTCAAATTGTTGCCTCTAACTAGTTTCATTCATAAGGATATTCCAAAAAACCAAGATCAAACAGACCATATATACAAATGGAGAGAAGCAAAATAAGTGAACGAAATAATCACAGTAAAAGACATCACTTGCTTTATTGAATTAACATAGATCTACCTTCATCTCCATCAGCCGTTATCTGTCCATATTCGTATAAGAGTTTTCCTCAGTTGCTCCACATGTGCTTGTTTTGGGCTGTGTTGTGTCTTTTTTAAATAATCATTTCCTATTATTTCTTCTTTCTCCTCAGAGTCTTCATTTCAATTTTTCGCAATACTCTTCGTTTTTTTTCTGATTGCATTGTTTGCTCAGATCCATTTGAGTAAGTTAATTCTGCTGTTACTGTTTCTATTTTTAGATTGAAAAACGAAAAATGTGGTTGTTGGAGGTCCAGGGCAAGGTATAGTATCCGAAAAAGATATCATTAACGTAACTGAGCTGTAGAAATATCTAAGAGTGTCATCAGCTGGTAAAGACGATAAAGATATCCTCAATAAAATTGGCCAAGGAAGAAGAATAAACGAAATATTTATGACTCTAGTTGAAAGTTCCGCTACCTATGGGAATGAAATGTGGATTATAAATAAGAGACTGGCAAAAAGAATAAAAGCAACTGATATTAATTATTGGCATACACGCTGCGGTGTAGTAAGGCTTGAATACATAAGAAATAAAGAAATTAGGTAAAGGGTGGAAGTAGAAAAAACTTTAACAGATATTCTAGAAAAAAAAGAAATCATCCTAGTACGGACATCTGAAACGGATGGAAGAACATAGATTGCCACAGAAACTATGGAACTGGATACCTCCGGAACGTAGGCGAAGAGGGGGACCTAAAAGTAAGTGGTCAGATGAAATATAGAAGGAAATGGGCAGCAGACAACTAGATAAGGATAAAGTGACGAATAGCTAGAAGATGGCGCTTGGGATGCGAGGAACGGCCACAAGGGCAGTGAAAATACTTTTATATACATTGTGATGATTTTTGATTCGCAATTTCGATTCAAGTCATTTTATGTAGGATACTAGTACAATTGGTTGATATTTTGGAATTCGGTTCCATTGTGGTCATTAACCAAGGGCAGATCAAGACGCAGATAACTTCTTGCTTGGTCTGAAGCACTGCTAAGTTCGTATTCTGCTTATACCTGTCACGAAGAGAGAGTATTATTGAAGACACTACTTGAAAAGTATTCTATATTAAATAAATAATATAGAAAGATTCTATAACATGCCAAAAGCTTGGATATGAGCTTAGCTCTGCATTATTTCAATTCACATGGAAGTATGCAGCATTAAACGGAGCATTTTGTGAAGATGTGTATTTGACAGCTGTGCAGTGCAGAACGTGTGTAAGAGGCAGCTTTCGGACATGTACATTGCATTTCTGAAATCAGAACATGGATAAATAGTGACGCCGTTAAGTTATGAATCTATTTTTAAAATTATTTTACCTGCCAAAATCTTATTTTTAAAATTGTAATTTGATCCAAGTTATTAGTAAATTAGTTAGTTGCTAGGTTAGTTGTTTACAAAACAATGAACAAGAGCGTCCTTTTGAACTTCGGCGAGGATGCAAGCATTTTTGTTGTGTTCCTGTAAATTAAAATTAATTTAAAACATTGTTTATGTTTAATAAAGTAAAAGTTCACTGCCAAGTGTAAATGCGAGTTTCATTAAAACTGAGAGTAAGGTAATACTACTTACCGAATAATACTGAATATAGTTCCTGTATGGAATTCGTCGAATTGGCCGAGTTGCACGGTTTAAAAGCTTTACAGATTGACCGGGGGATGTTCAAAATGACGTTATAGCCGGGCGTCTGTTGATCTCTCGAAATGTAGACTATGTCGCGAAAGTTCATTGTGGCAAGAGATCCCTGAATGACTTTCTAGATGATGGTAGATACGCTGGAAGAAGGCTATTCGTTGGTCGCCTCGGAGTTGTTCCTGTACAGAAAAAAATCCGAGTCTTGGAAGCATTTTCCACAGATAATAAATCTAAGCATCTATCAACTGTAGCTACACTTGAAACAAATAATAATGAATTACCTTTTCGCTTCTTCCTTTTTAGCCCGTTAACGCTATCCACAGCTGAACAAAGCTCAACTGCTTCAATTTCTCCCTGTTTTGGGCTACATGCACCAATTTTACGTTTACATTTGAGCAACATTTAATTATATTAAAAATAATAAGTTATTAAAATAATTTGGGTATTTAATTTATTTTTTAATATTGTACTATTTAATTTTGTTTTTTATTTGCTTTACTTTTTGTTTTACTATTTTACAGAATAATACTAATTAATTTCTTCTTTCATTAATTTTTTTAAGTAGTAGATGTATGTTATAGACTAGTGACCCTCTTTTGGCCAATTTATTTCTTGCGACCCCCATCTTGTAGTACTCAACTTCAATCAGAATTAGCGGCTAAACACACGACTGACGTCATCTATTACCAAGTAGCGCAATTTATTTATTTGTTCTTTGTGTTTGCGGATATTTCCACGCTATTCGGGAGGTTGTTAAATTGCACTGCAATAATCTGGAAAATCCATTTTGCTTTATATAAGCAGCGGACAGCGATGATATTAGTCATCATTTCTAAATTGTGTGCTGATTGTGTGTTGAGTGTAACAAATCGATAACAAACATTTTACGTTACGTACCACTACTAATGAAAAAACATTACTATCAAGTTATAGCGCAGCACTTCGCATTGCAAAAACCAGTAAACCACATGAAATCGTTGGAAACCTGTTAAATGGATGCAAATAGTGGTTGGTGAAAAACAAATTCCCTTTGGTTTTTTAGACTGGCTTAGTGCTGATATTTTCGAGAACTCGAACAGTCTGAATAGCAGTTTGCAAGGCCGCGATATTAATATAGTAACAGCCACGAACAAAATCAACAGATTTACAAAGAAACTTGATTTCTGATCGACTTCAATGGGAAAAAATAAATTTGATTCATTCCAGTGCCTTCAAGAACTCATGGAAGACTTAGTTAAGGATGATAATATAATAAATACGAAGCACGTGTTTATAGATATACAAGGTAGTTTGTATAATTTTAAACAACAGCTCATTGGCCATTTCCCTAAACAAATTCAAAACAGTTATGACAATCACAGATTGAAAAAGCTGAAATTTCGACAAATATGAAAGAAAAACTTATTGAAATATCATGTGATGGAATGTTGAAACTAGACTTCTTTTCCCAGAGTACAGATTGGACCAAGTTTATACCGAAATAATGCAAGAATACCCCGAACTTGCGCACACAGCTAGAAAGTGTTGGGTGCCATTTGCTATATCATATTTGTGCGAATTAAGTTTCCAGTCTATGACGCCATCAAAACAAAAATAAGAAATCGCCTTGAACTTGAAAATTATATTATTGTGTGTGTATCGAATATAGGGCTCAGTTTTGAAAAGCTAGGGACCTCAACGGGGCAGTGCGAAGAAGTGCTGTCAGTCGAGGTTACAGTGAAATGCGTCTCATGGTGCAAGAATGGTTAGTATGTAAGGGACGCCCTCACCTCCTGAAGTAATGCGAAAGCGGTTTCCAGGAGGAGGGGGGGACGGTAGTGAGAATGTAAAAAAAAGATTTGTAAAGATAGTTTCTGAAAAACAGACACATACATCGCATTAATGTGGTATTTATATTTAGGTTCTTGCATTTTATGTATATTTAAATATTTTAGCCTCGATTTATTTTTGTTTGCTTTGTGAAATTCAGAAATAAATATCGTAAATTGGTATTTTGTTTTGTTTTGGAAATCTCCACCTCCCCCCAACACATACACACATATATATATATATATATATATATGTATACAGGTTGTATTAGAAATAGGTACAAATATTAAATAC
>JABXWE010048698.1:0-13209 GCA_014611495.1 Limonius californicus
CACCGTATCGATATTGATAACTTCGAACATAAGTTGTATGAAGGTTCTCATCTGCTCACACAGGATTATTATAAGTACTGTAACCCCATCCTGCGTAAAAGTCACCTCATCTGTCCACAAAATATTGCCAATAAAATTCGAATTTTCCTGATACCGATTTAATAACCATTCACAGTGATTTATAATCCTGTGGTATTAAATGTTGCACTTTCATTTTTCGTTGTCTTACCATAAATGAACGACCACCACCACCTCTTTTTAGATCAACACTTCCTCTCTCTCATAATCGTTTATCAGTTCCCTTAATAACTGTGTGGTTTGAATGTCTTCTATTTAGATAGCGTTCGGCATATAGCCTTGCCGCTGCATTACAATTACCACCAACCTCTACAAGAATCCAAATCATGTCAGTGTACAGCAAATGTATATTCCATTAATGCAAGTGAAACGAAATTTACAAAAAGAACAGAAAAATTTGTTTAACAACTGTAAACATCGGAACAGCAGTGTCCTTAAAATATAGATTCCTACGTTCAGTTGTTTGTAAAAATATTTGCAAACATTCATTATAACTCTATATAATAACGACTCTGATAACCAACATCTGAAAAACCCCAAAATATATATATTTTTTAAATTTTCTGAATAGTAGAGTAGGATTTCCACAATGAGCATAATATATTTTAAACAAACTTTGAATGCACTTTTTGTCTATAAGCAAAATTTTGAGAAGCTAAAGATTTTGAAAGCACATCATAATTAATTCCCAAACCGCAGTTGTATTTGGCTTTCCCTAAATAATACTCCAACCACGAAATCCTGCGTCTGTTATTTGTTTTTAAGGCTATATTTGTGATTTATTTCATAAACATAATATTTAGTCTAACAAAACAGAACATTTCAATTTGTTGTAATATTTATTTACGTATTTAATTTTCGTTGCTTATATTTATGACAATACAAAGTGGGCAAATGGCAAACACGGTGGATGGAATTCTTCAAGATATGAAAGTGCAAAGTTAACTACAATTGATTATAAATTTGAAGTAATATCACATGATTAATTATAAAACATGGCTTTGTTATTTAATACCATTTACATTAACATATATTTGGTGAGTTATAAACCAATGTGATAGTGTAATTTTGTTAATTTTCATTTTACTTGTAGTAATTAAATTATTTTGTGAAAATTAATAGGCTCTAAGATTTTTCGTTTCTATTACTTCTGAAGTTCGATTATAAAGTAGAAATAATGTCCTCCCGTGTGTGATGGTAGCTTAGTCAGCAGAGCGCTTGCTTTCTAGACCTAACATCGATTATGACTTGGACTCGACTCCCCAGCAGTACCAAGCTGCAATCTGCCACACACATTTTACCCATCCGGTCGGTAATCGTGGGTTCTTAATGCTTAATGTGTCGTTCGGATTCGACGTTAAACTGCAGGTCCCCCGTAATTATTCCTTGGCGGTAGTTCGAAGCACGCGGCGGAGAAAAAGCCAGTTCCCAGCAGTGAGACGAAACGGCTGTTGACGAATGACCACTTTTTTAGAGTTAGTAAATGGTCGCCAATGGTCTTTCCGTAAACTAGCTATCTCCGGTGTATTTTTTATTTTCATGGTCTCTCATCTATGCATCAACTTTGAGCCGGCCTCGGTGGTCTAGTGGTTAGCGCATTTGCCTTTAGATCCGAGGGATGCGGGTTCGAACCTGGCTGAGGTCGGTGAGATTTTTCTAGCGGGGAAAAATCTGAAAATGCGCCTTCTGGCGGATAAGAAGTAAAGCCGTAGATCCCGTGCCACTGCGATGTGTGACACGTTAAAAATCACTACTGGAGTTGGAATTACCCCAGATAGGCAAAATTCTTAGTTAGGGTGTACAATGGGCCGTATGGCCCAAGTGCATAGAGATGCTTGGAAAACCGCGTCCTAGATCTCGCTCTTTCAAAGCAAGTAAGCAATGCATTTACTTGTTCGATATAATAACGTTTGAAAGGGCCAAACACTGAGCCATCTAGTGGTTGAAGACGATGACTTGTGTGGGGTAGTAATGTTAACAGTATTCTTCCATTTGCTTTGCAGTTATTGAAGGAGACTGGTGTAATGTGAGTCTCGTGATTGTCTAGAATCAGTAGATATTTTCGCTCCGTGGTGCACTTTACAAATTTTATGAAATGTTGAAGATACAACTTAAGTCTCCAATCATCCAACCGCTCTGATGGGCAGCAGTATCTGATCCTGGAGGAGCGTCCTTGGTCATATAATCTTGCAGTCGGACACGGGGAAAGATAAAAATGATGGAACTGAATTTCCCAGTGCATTGATAGCACAACATAGGGTAACTAGTTCACCACGCTCTGCGGATGTAGCTTTAGAAACTTGTTTCTGGCCTTTTCGGCAAATTATCTTGGGTGGTTTGTGTAGTTGTGTAGTAAGTCCTGTTTCATATATGTTATATATGGACTCCGAAGGTTCTCTTTCTAAGACTGACCGCAAATTGTCAAAAAATTGTTTGACGTTATATTTGTTGAAAGCAGTACTTCAGTTTGTCGCTTTGGGAGTACGCAACAATAACTAAGGATGTCGTGACATGAAACCCTTTAACCAGTCATAAGATGCTGCTTCATTTTGTAGCCAGCTTTCAGAAATTGTCCTCCCGTTTTCTTCTGCAAATAAATACAGAAGCTTTCTTATTTGAATGGGAGTTAGCCCGTAGTGCAATTTTGCGCTTGTTAAAGGTATATTTTCTTGCATTTGTACTTATTTTGGCATTATCTTCAACGATTTCAAAACTGCATTTTTCGTACCTTCCTCAGAGTACTTCAACGCGGTACGCTCTTAGTTTTCCCCTTGAATCGCATCTAGTTAAAACGAAAGAACTAAATAGATATTTGATTTAAACAATAAACATTATACGAAAATTTTTCACAAAGTATCTAAGTAATATATTAAAATGTCCGTCAATAGCAGCGGGAAAGTTTGATACATGTATCACGCCTCCCTGTTTGTTTTGTATCAACCTTCCAACTGCCTCGTTTTGTAATGTGTTCTTGCATCAGATTCAATATAACCTCTGATGAAGATAAAAGCAGCTTATAATTTGCATAATTTGTTCTACATTCTGACAAAATAATCAAAACTTTCATTATTGCATTTACCAATCAAAGAAAGCACAGTAAAATACTTACAGTTTTGAGCATGGAAACACACTTGTAACTTCTGAACAGCGAAAACATATATCCCCGTGACGCAGTTTCAGGAATCTACTATACCGGCGATTTGCACTGCATTGTGAGTAAGCCATGGGCACAGAATAATAGGGCGTGAAATATGATAGTGTATCAAGCCTCCCTGCGCATCCAGACTCCCACGTTTCCCCTACATTAGACTTAAGATTTTCAACGAAGCTATATTGGTTACACACTGTGCCTTGTATTCCTGGAAGCCAACATGTCCTTCTAGTACAGATTTTCATGCAAAACACAATCAGGATGCGCTCCTATTCAAAAACAATGTATCTACTTATACTTCTTTAATAAAGTTTCTAACTAAGCAGTAGTTTTTATTTACGTCATAGCAGTTAACGCACATTAAAAAATAATAATTTATATCTCAACAAAGTATAAAAGTAAATGAGGGAACTAACCTTACTATTATGATTTACATTATGAACGCCATTTCGAATTTAATTGCAAAGCACTGGCCGCATCTTATTGATATGGTAGGATTTAATACACTTTTAATAACGTGCCAAAAAATACGTCTTGAGACGTATAAACAGAGGACCATTTAGACTTAAAAATGGGTTGGCTTCTAATAGAAATATATATTAAAATATATATATATATATATATATATATATATATATATGAATAAATAATTCCAATAGGTGGAACATAACAACAAACTGTTAATAATTAAATGAAACATTCATATCTAGAATTGTATCTCGCCTTTGAATATGTTTACCAAAACTAATTTTTTTCCAACTATTCTGTTTGCCTACATTTTGTAATTAACACAAAATAGGAAATAATTAAAAGAAAACTGTAAATAAAATGTGTTTTTGAACTTTATAAACATTACCAACATTCCTTAAATAATATTTTATATAATTTTATTTAATGCAGTATAAAACATAAAGCAACCATTTTATAAAACGTTAGGGTGTCCTTTATCCTTAATATCCCTAAATATATCTAAAACCGCGTAATAAAATAACAACCTGTATTTAAAAAAATTCCTCTTCTACTGGTTCGCAGTGTATATAGGTTTTCCTTCAAATCACTTACATTACTAACAAATAATCTGCCATGAGTTCGTAAAATACATAACCCCTTTTTGCCTTCACGTTTTTGAATTTTAGCGTAAGCTTATTGAAACTGATAAAAGGATTCTTCAGGTTAATTTCAAAATTACAAAGGTTCGTTATAAAAGCTTTCATTCCGTTTCAATGCTTATTTTAAAACAATTGTATTATACGCATTACAATTCCATTGCGCTCCAAATACTCTTCAACGATTTCAGCATTCGAACACGCTAAACTAGATTGTTCCATCCACTTCAGATAACTGAACAAAAATGTAAATATATATATAAAAGTTTACCGAACGTATTTTAACATTCCAGCGTCTCATCGATGCCAGGGAGGAAATACTGTAGCTAGGAAATTGCGTCGCATCCCAAGTAGATGTGAAAACTTAAGAATACAAACCAAGATTTATCGCTTAATACATATTAATAAGATTTTACCAAACAAATATAGGCTGCAAAAGCACAATTCGCATCTACGCTGCGACCGTGTTTCCGACGTTATTTTAAATTAAAAAACCAAGCATTCGATTGGATCCATTTTGTAACATAGTAAATAGCCCAGCCTTTTTGTATTCAGAATTTTGATCAAAAATAAATTCTGAGAACGGGAACGGGAAAGTTCGAGAAACTTAATATAAAACTAATGCGAGGCTTAATCGAAATGCTTTCGGAATGAAATAGAAATATGGTGTAACAGTAAGTTCATCACCAGCACTCCAATTATTCCTGAAGGTTTTTTCTAAATATTCTTCAACCGCTTCTTTACCTTCTTTATTTAACAAGAATCTCTTGTCATCAAGGAATTTTTTCAACCGTGGAAATAGATGAACGCTAGATGGATCTAAATAAGGTGGCTATGGTAGCAAATCATGCTTCAATTTATTAAGTTTTGCCATGGAAACGAAATTTGTGTGGGCACGTATATTGTGTTGATCAAGAATTACTTTTCCTTAGATAAATCTGATCTTTTTTCCCGAACATATTTGTCCAATTGGTGTGAAAGATTAGCGTAGTACTTTTTCCTGATTGTTGAGAGATAATCTTCTCAATCAATTTTTACTTAGGTAGGGAAGATATATTCATTATCGTGTCTGTAGTTTACTTTCTGGTGTATGTAATACAGATATGGACACACATTTCATCTGTAGTTACAAATCGACGCATAAACTCAGTTGTATTCCTCTTAAAACGACCCCAACACTCACGGGAAATTTCATTCATTTTCGTTTTTGATCAGTAGTTAACAAATGCCGCAGCTATACTGTAGATAACTTTTTCATACCGCATTCTTCAATTAATACATGAAATGCACTTTCAGTTAACAATTTCAAAAACATTTAATGGGCAAACATCCAACGCCATATCATGGATTTTTTGAATGATTTCTGATATTGCTCTACTTCTCAGACGTCCAATACAAACATCGTCTTCTAGGATTCACGACCACATTTAAATTGTTGTATTCCATTTACAAACAGTCGAAAATTATTAACAAAGTACCCTTAAGTATTTTCCCTATCGGTATCGATCTCCGTTACCCGCAAACCGTCTTTAACAACATATTTAATTACAGCAATTAATTGCTACATTTTGAATAAACATACAAAGACTTTTATTAAAACTATATACAAAAAACTATGAATGAATCAATTCCTTGCACGAATACCATCTATACTTCATTCCGAGAATCTTTCGAATGATTCATATTTTAACCAGAACCATAGATAAAGGGTTATATTGTGTATGACCATAACTAACCAATGACTATTCTCCGTTTTTTTTAATTAGAAGGTGTTACATCGCAACTAGTCTAAAAGACTAACCAACAACTTTGATCTAACTTAAATTAAGTAAATGGTTCTGCTAAGAATTCGCTCACTGGTGTCCTCTCAGTTCTGTCTTGCAACACTTTTTTGTGTGTTCACACTTCACTTTACTGTGCTTTTTTCTTTCTTTTCATATCTCTTTACACTAGCTCAAATGGTTTGGTCCTCTTGAGCCTTCTCACTAGATTTGTATTGTCGAGGAGTTGGATTACTTCGACGTTTACGTGGTGATGAAGCCTGGTCTCATGCTGTCTGTCACTATTTCGAGTGTACCAGGGTGCATCTACGAAATTCCTCAGCACTTTGTTCTGAAAATTTTGAATTTGTTTAATGTTAGTTTTGTTGGCGCAGCCCCAAAGTTGACAACTACATTTCCATACTAGTTTTAAAACTTGATTGTACAGAAGTAGCTTGTTATGTATTGAATGTTGTGAGTTTCTTCCTAGAAGCCAATACATTTTCCTATGTTTTATATTTAGTTCTTCTCTTTTTTTCTTTATATGCTCTTTCCATCGTAGTTTGGCATCCAAATTCATTCCAAGATACTTAGCTGTATTAGCATGTGTTATGATGCTGTTGTTGAATGTCACTGACACATAATCATCCTTCTTGTTCATGAAGTTCATGAAGTTGATATGCACCGACTTGTTTTCGTTTAGATTTATTCTCCATCGTTTTGTCCATCTGTCCACCTGGTGTGTGGCTTGTTGTAATGTTTCTGCCGTTTCTTCAGTTCTTTCGCCTACCGCTAGTATTGTAGTGTCGTCTGCAAACGTGGTTATTGTTATCTCATTGGTGGATGGGATGGCGTTGGTGTACAATAGCTATAGTATTGGACCCAGTACACTGCCTTGCGGTACCCCTGCCTTAATTTTGTATAAGTTGGAGTATTCCTCTTCTTGCTTGATCCTGAATAGTCTGTTTGCGATGGAAGACTTCAGAAGTTCAGCAAATTGTTTAGACAGATTTTTTCTAGTTTATGCTTGATGCCATATTTTATCAAAAGCCTGGACAACATCATTGCTGAAACTTTTTTCTCCTCAATACCTTTCTCTGTGGTATTTATTGCCCTTTAAACTTGCTCTATAGTTGAATGTTGTTTTCGGAATCCAAACTGGTATGTTGGTATCAGTTCTTTTCTTTCTATTATTGGTTTGAGCGTTTTGAGTAATAGTTTTTCAAATAGCTTTGAAATTATCAGTAAGAGCAAGATGGGCCGATATATTACTGGCTATTTTCAGTGAGATCGTTATTGGTCTAAAACTATGTGTATTATAAAATATCTACAGCTGTTAGCCAAAACAGTAATATTTGAAATCAAAATACTTTGTCAAAATAATATCCTTTCTTTGATCTATCATATTACTTTGACTTATTTATATAGTTTTTTCGCCGTTTACAAGAACATTTTTACATTACGTTTACAATTAATATGAAATATTAAATTATAATGAGAATTGCATTGTCCTTTCAATAACTATGTTAATAATAAAATTTGAAAAACCCAAATTAAGGAAATTTGGAAATTATCGATAGAGTTTTGCTATAAATGTACGTTTTAAATATGTATAACAATGTTCAAAATCAAACAGTAGTACAAGGTGTTTATAAAATACTATTGGTGATTTTGAAAATCAGTTTTCTTATAACTGATATACACTGCTCCAAGAAATTAACGCACCAATTATTAATGTGGCGGTAAAAGAAAAGTAGTGCGCTATATACTTCAACCAAATGCATGGAATGAATGTCTGATACAAACCTGATAGACACATGTCACTGTTGGTCTGTTTCAACATCTTTAACTTTGTTAAAAGAATTAATCAACCTTACATGCACATTTAAATTAACTTGCAGTTTCGTTTTACTTTTAAACGTATCAAATCGTGTAGCTGTTATCAAACAATTGCTTGTACGATCAGTCTTATTTAAAATGCAACGTATCTCAAGAAATTTAAGTAGTGATGAGTGTGCCACAGCCCTTACTTTGTCCGAATAAGGGTATTCTCTCCGCGCTATCGCTGACAGGCTTGGGGTGAACCACATAACCAT
This sequence comes from Limonius californicus, assembly GCA_014611495.1. NCBI lineage: Eukaryota > Metazoa > Arthropoda > Insecta > Coleoptera > Elateridae > Limonius > Limonius californicus. The sequence continues at coordinate 8,192 of JABXWE010048698.1, forward strand.
TTCTCGGGTCACCCAGCGTTTCAGAGAAATTAACGAACATGACAGGCGACCAGGGCAAGGACGACCACGTGCTACTACCGCCGTGGGAGATCGTTTTCTTCGAATGCGTGCACTAACAGAGCGCTTTACCACCACAAGAGCCCTCCAAAGACAACTTTGAGCAGTACATAATGTGCAGATTAGCATTGAAACCGTTCGCCAACGTCTTCTGGAAGAAAATCTGAGAGCCTGATTACCAGCTACTGGCCCACAGTTAACTGCAGACCACCGCAAACACAGACTGGTTTTGCTGTAAACCATTTGAATTGGGAAAATGAAGATTGGAGACGCTTTTGTTCACATACGAGTGCAGATGTTATTTGGAGAGTTGTGATAGGCGCATTCGACTTTTAGACGTCCAAATGAACGATATGCTCAATGTAATTTTGCCCCCACGACTACATTTGGTGGTGGCTCAATAATGATATGGGGAGGCATATCTTTCACTTCCCACACAGACCTACACATCTTCCCCAACGGTACTGTAAACAGTTAGAGGTGCATTACGGATATCTTAGAATAGTATGTTGTGCCATATGTCCCATACATCGAAGACAACTTCCAATTAATGCAAGACAACGCTCGGCCCCGCACAGCCAGAATTGTGCAAGAATACCTAGACGACGTTGGTATTCCTGTTATGCAATGGCTAGCCAAAAGTCCCGACTTGAATCCGATTGAGCACCTCTGGGATATTCTCGGAAGACAAGTACGATCCCTTCAACCACTCCCTGCAACTTTTAAAGTTCTACAGAATTCATTAGTGGAAATGTGGGATAATCTTGAACAAGAGAAGTTAAGTGTGTTAATTTCAAGCATGGACCGTCGTTGTCAAGCTGTCATAACAAGTTGAGGCGGAAACACAGCCTACTGAACCTGTAAACTTACAATTTTTCAGTTATAGAATTTTGATTTTTTTAATTTTTGCGTTGATTGTTGTTAAATTGCGTTGATTGTTGTTAATTTAAATAAAATATGGTTTACTTAATTTTAAGCATTATCTGTGATTAAACGTACTTCATTACATGCAATAATTTAAACAATACTGCGATTGTTAGTTGTGATGCCTTAATTTGTTGGAGCAGTGTAGAAATAATAGCTATTTCCACATGTCAAACTGACTTATTAACTATGAAACTTGTTTCCCTAATCTACACATTCATGGAGTTGAACACTATATTTTTTCATAGAATCGTGTTGTAGAAATACTGCCAATGCTAACTTTTATGGACATGCTGTATTCAGGAATTTCCAATTAGGTTTCCTGAATACAAAAATTTATCATAAAAATATTTGACACCTAATACACAACATGAATGGTATGTAGCTAAATCCAAGTCTACTGGAATCACACGACTATATAAACATCCAGTATTAGAATCTAATATAGAATTATAAAACTAATTACTTCTGAACTTCTGATTTTCGTTAATTTGTGGTACAGTGATAGACTTTAATTGTAAACAATGTTGATTATTTATGAGTGCTACTACGCAGATTATGTAATCCTGAGAGAAAATATACTTAATGATCATAATATACGAAAATAGATAACTTAATGTATAGTAGAAATTGGCAATGGTAACATGAAAAATATTGTGCGCAAAAAACGACATAAATAAAAGTTGCCGTGATGTTTCGTAAACTCTGCAAGTAATTTTGTAACCCTATTGAAGAAAAAGAGTAATTGTTCATATTTATCTATGCCACCTATTGATAAACTGCAACGTCAGTTAAAATTCACTCCGAAAATTAATTAAAGCACTTCACTAAAAGGATCCATTGGCTAGAAAAAATACTCATTTTTACTTTTTAAATTTTAATTATTCAGGTGTACATTCAAAAAAGAGATATTCTAAAAGATAACATACGCGCTTTGTCAGGCTTCATCAGATTAACACCGCGAATCTCTGTATGGTGTACATACCTATGGCATACATTAAATTGGCTGTATTTATCTTCATGCAAATCTCGTGACAATTACAAGTTTAATGTTTTTAACAACAGTCAAACGATTTTATCAATTTTAATGAGTTTACAGTTGAATGTAACAGAGTGTTGTGTCACCTTGATGCAAGAATGCTGATTTCCTCTGTAAAAATGTTCCAGACAAAGTACCTTTTCTAGAAATTGACCACACCTTGCATTTACTTGCACAGTTAATTTAATGGCCGTATTTTAATGACATTATATCATCTGGTCGATAATTAATTTTAGTTTGACACTTTTCATTGATTAGTAATTTCAATTAAGCGTACTTATTTGTAGAAATTAAGAAAACTAATTGAACTACATACTTTTAAACAGCAATTCATCTGCATTACATTTATTACTATTAATTGTTATGGCAAATATTAGGTGTTTACGAAGCTTTATTAATATTGCAGGCAATCTTGCTAACTGAACGATTTACCGCTGTGATATAAATGTCAAAGGCCAATTTATATTAATAAAACAGGATAGTAATTTCCAAAATGTATCTCATATATTTTTCCCACAACGTGTTAAACCCCTTCCAACATACGTATATATTTGTCCTATACAGGGTATCTATCTTTGGAAGTAAAAGAGTTATCAAAAATTTCTAGAAACCGTTTCTACAATATGTACGGGGAACCACCATGACTCATAACATTCACCATTTAACCACATAGGCTTTTGCTATACCACATTAAAATAATTTTAAATAGTAACACCCACCTTGTGATACATCATTGAAAAGCTCTTACAAAATACTATTCAATAGTAGCAAACACTTTTTTATCTGATTCGTTTCGGAAAAATTAAGTAATTAAACTCAAAATGTTCAGAACCAATTATTATTTTAATTCACATTTATAAATATTATATTACATGTTCAAAATGATTTCAATTATACTCTAGACAATAGTAAAATCGACTCTCAAATTCTCCTTGAATATTTTGGATGGTTTGTCGCAAAATAGCTCGACACTTCTAAACCATTCCTTTTCGCAGAAGAGCAATGGACTGAGGCTGAGTCAACCCCTAAAAAGAAGTCTAATGGAGTGAAATCTGGAGATCTTGGAGGTTACTCTATTTTCCGAAACGAGTCAGATAAAAAATGCTTGCTACTATAGAATAGCATTTTGTAGGACCTTTCCAATGAAGCATTTCAAGGTGAGCGTTGTCTTTTGAAAAATTTTTGCTGGGTTGGTTACAGCCTAAGGCGTTGAACAGGGAAGGTTATCTTATGAGTCATGATGATTCCCCTTCCATGTTGTAGTAATGCTTCTAGACATTTTTGGTACTTCTTTTACTTCCAGAAGTACAACACATTGTACGTTTTCAAACTGACACCCTGTATGTAAGATATACATTGTACATAAATGATTCATGTGAGTGATGTAATTTAAAACGTATTAGATATTCCATTCTGAAAAATCTTAGAATTAAATAAATATCCAGGACTAAATTAACTGCCGGAAGAATTCCTCACAAATTTTGCTTAAAGAACTTATTTAGTTTTAAAGTGATATCTGGTATTTTAGATGCTTTCAGATAGTCGCTTTTCACAGCCAATATATCTTATGCAAGCAAAGCACGGCCGTTAGGAGTTTGGAAATTAAGATCTCCTTAATCCGTGCTTAAACTTAAAGTTTCAGTTTTGAGTCGATATGCAGAGATTTTAATATTCATAAACTTAAAATTCTAAATTCTCTAGCCAACATACAGAATATTTAATTTTCCATTATACATAGCGCTTATGCGGCTTCGCAACTTTCTTGTTACGTAACTTAAATTAACTAATAACAGATTATTTTGATAATATAACAACAAGATACGGAATGTATAACAAAACTGAATTTTATTGGGCAGGTAAACTAAATATGCGAAACTCAACGCCATTTTCCTACGTTTGTTAATGCCCCACTTCTAACATATTTTCTTAAACACGTATACATTTACTAATGACACCAATAAGATTAGAGATACGTACAAGCGGTGTTAATGTCAATGTGGAGATATTAATCAATGAATACGTTACGACAGTGATAATGAAGGTTTTCGCGGCCGGAATTAGTTACAGACGTGCGTCTTCCGGGTTTGGGCTGTGCCATCATTGAAGAAGAACTCAACGTTTCGCCTGCAGTCGTAAAGGGGTTCATCAAGAGGAAATGATCAACCATAACGAACCCTATATACAGGGGTTTTCCAAGTTTTCTGAACTGTATGCAAAATGAATAGGACATTATATTTTACCAGCCGTCCGTCCCTAGAACACATTCTTTCTGAATGTAAACTGTGTTTTTTCTTAACCTTTATTAGAATCGTCAAACAATATTATTTTTATCATGAAAATTAAGTAGCATTTAACAATAAACATTTAGAAAATCGAAACATACCGTAAATAATTCTTTTTGTCTACAGAAATCCTGAATTTTAATTTCGATTGAGGCACCATTAGAAATTAGGCAATCCAAAATACGTACCACAAAAGTACTGGGATATGTAATTTTGTTGTTGACAGTTTTATTATATTTTATTATATACTCCGAAATGCGTGTTTGGTATATTTGTAATCTTATTCTACTCAATTTTTAAATAGGGTAAATGTGAACGAAACAATAGCCTTATTTATAAATATCTAGGTTAAAGTATTTCAAATATGATATTATTCAAACTTTGTTTAAGTGGAATAAGCTTTATTTATGCCAAGCATATCAAACAGGCATTCCTGATTCTCAGTAGGGCCAATACAGTTTTAGATATCTCATTGTACCTATCATATGTATTTTGGGAGGCATATTTTTGAAATCATAGGCTCATACTCTTCCGTGAATTACCCTATATAATAAAGTGTACAACTAGATTTTTTGTTATTGTATCATGATAAAATAGGTACAGAAGGTGAAAAAATATCAAAAATTATTGAAATATTTAGATTACAATACAGAATTTCTATTTCAGTCCACTGCCCTTTAGATATATACTCAGTGATATGGAAATCGCAACACCAA
>JABXWE010048699.1:0-18857 GCA_014611495.1 Limonius californicus
CATGTCAGCAAGGTATATAGATACAATTACTCATTATGAAATACTATCTCTAATTTGTGTTTAGAAGAATCTTTTATCTTCTTAGTCAAGTATCGAGATAAATTTGTAAGTGCATTTTAAAGTGTTCATAAATTTCATAGAATATTGCATTGATATAGCTAATAGACAAGATTCTAATCATACAATTAAAATAATCTTTGGTTCTCGTATACCTGAATGTGCAGTTTCTATTAAAATGTTGCCGACTATCAAATATATGAGATTAATTTCGTATCTGAACATGAATTCTATATAGTGAAGTTTTTTGGCACTTTCCAACATCACTATATGGAAGTGCGACTGTATATATGAATAATTTAATTATATGACAATAATAGTCATGGGTTGTGTAAAATGATGAAACAGGAAAGTTTTTGACCAGTGGGGCTGCCTGTATTAACTTATGAAGCAGAAAGCCTCACATTGACAAGGAACAGTCAGAAAAATACTGAAATTTGTACAAAGAAAAATGGAGCAGTCAATGCTTGGGATCAAATTGATAGACCGAGTGAGTAAGGAAGACTTTCCACAGAAAATAGGAGTATACGACTTAATCAGAAAAGTAACTAAGCTAAAAAAAGGGCTGGATATGTGGCGAGATGATTCAATGACGGCAGATGAACCAAAAGAATGGTAGAGTGAAGACGTCGCATGTGCAAATGAAGCAAAGGAAGACCACCATCACGTTGGAACAACAATATTAAGCGAGTAATCAGAAACTGGATGCAAACCGCACAAAACCTAAATCAGTGGAAAAACTAAGGGAAGGTTTATGTCTAGCAATGGAAGAGGAGAATAAGGATGTGAAGAGACAGACAACTTACATAAAAAAAGGGCTAACATGGAGATTAGGACGAAAGTTAAAAGATTTGGAATATGGTGATGGTGTTTTTTTTAATAACTTAATGGAGAAGCTAGCTACAAGAAAGATTGGAATAGTTCAAGACAGTGGCAGGCATTATAGGGCTTGAGACAAACATAGGAAAGACAAAAACAGTAAGTATACACACAGGCAGTTTGAAGGATAGACCAGAAGATTCTGAATATCCACAACTTTACATACCAAAAGAATTTTAGATGGAAGGGGAAGATGTCAGAAACATATCTAAACTAGAATTAATAGCGCAAAAATTGATACAAATTCTTACACAAAATATTGTCATCAAATGAGCTATTGAACAAGATTATACTTCAAATATTTGATACAAACGTAAAAAGTGTCATGCTGAATGAATCCGAGACATGGGACCTGGGTAAACAATAAACAAAAGAAATATAGACATATAAATAAATCCCTAAGACTCATATAGTAAGAATATACTGGCCCAATCAAATAACTAATCAAGAGCTATGGGAAACAAGCGGCCAAGAAATAGTAAAAAACGTTATAAGAGGAAGAAGATGTAACTGGTTAAGATATACGTTTTGAATGTGAAAACCTAACTATTATCGACATTACAGGGCAGGCGTTAGAATCTGCCATCACAGGTAAAGGAAAGGAAAGCATAGAGGTGCTAACATATAGAAGAAATCTAATTAAACAATGCATCACAGTACCTAAGCATGGTAGTAAATGTACACACTAGCCAGCAATCAAGAGACATGGAAGGAGTTTGTGCAAATCATATGTAAGCAGCAAGAATAACTCGACTACATAAGAAAAGAGATTACCGAACAGCGTGAGAAAGAATAGATATAAACTGCATGACAGCCAGTGTTAGGGTTCTTTACATCGATATATCACAGGTCAGTACTCTTAGGGCAATAATTTAGTATAAACATTTTAAACTTTAAGAAACCGGACTCTCAGTTTTTATTTCTACTTAGACGATGCATTTATTCCCTATGGGTTTGGAAAGAATCCTTGATAAAGTGGCTTCTAAAAGAAAGTGTTATTTGTGTTAAACTATTTTAGTATGTCTTTCGAATTATAGTTTGATGTCTAATCTACTGCTATATAATTATTTCTTAAGTGTCAACTGTGAAATAGTAGTACTTGTCATAGTGTAAAAAACATGAAAAACTCAAAATATTTGAAAGTATTTGAGGAACGAGCATAAGCAAAGAGGTATATATTCTAATAAGAGAAGTCGTAAATATTTAAGAAAATTGGGATACCTCTAGTTGCAAATATTTAGAAATTTCTAAATGTTTGTATGTCCTCTTTCAACTTCTACGTTTTTACAAACCTGCCTAATAGTAGCTAATCCTTAACAGGCAGGCCACTTAAGACATAGGCACTTGGAATTTTATTGAAAAGCAGCGGCCGTATAACGATCTCATTGTTATGGTAGGATTTAATACTGTTTGCCAGATAATGCATCACATTAGGCGTTGCTTCAAGGAACACGTCTCAGAAAAATACTAAAAAATAGCAAATATCAGCAAACATTGAAGGATCAAACAATTATATTGAAGTGATTCATTATACAACTACCAGTCAAGGTTCAATCAGTTGGCCCAATTAATATTTTTGATATAACGTTTTATGAAACCAGAAGTACTCGTTTCGGTTTGGGGCTCTAAAATAATAATCGTGGCAGTTTGTATTACTATTCTAAACAGTCGACCCAAATGATATTACAGGTAATCGTCGTATAACACGGTAGATAGGTTCCTAGAAAATGTCGTGTTTTTTGAAACCGTTATATATGAGACCCAGAGGCAGTACAAAACGAGAGGATAGATTCCGGAAACTTATTACAAACAATTGTTTTTTTAAAGCCATACAAGCAACCTCAATGTTTATGTTATTATGCTTAGGTCCTCCCGCAATTTTCTTAATATTAATTTATTTACTTCACAAGCTTCATTACTGCTGTTCTCCCCAGAATCGACTTGGTTTACAACTTCCGATTCCATTTCCAGCAAATCCACTTCACCAATTTCTTCTTCCATCAATAAATCTTTAACGTCCTGAACACCCATATCCTCAAAACCATCGCCTCTGATAGATTTAGCAAGTTCTAATACCCAACAATTACATTTTCTGACGATTCAGGCAGGTTTTTTATTTCAACTGACGCTGGCCAAATCCTTTTCCAACTTGCATTTAACGTTGATGTTTTTAGTTGTTTCAACGATAAGAATATAATTTCGATGCGGTTCTCAATTGCTTCTAAGCTTCCATTACACCAACTGATCTCGATTCAGTTATGTCTAAAATCCATTGTATTGATCTTCTGATGTAGTAAGTTTTAAAGGTATACATAATACCTTGATCCAATGGTTGGAGCAACAAAGTAGTGTTTGGTAGTAGAAACACTACTTGGACGTTGTGATGACTGAAATTTTGTGGGTGACCTGGTGCATTATTTAATAGTAACAGCACCTTTAAGTCCAAATTCTTCTTCTCTAAAGAATTTTCAACCCCTGAGACAGAAGACTTTAAAAACTATTCAAAAATAAATGTCCAGTTACTCAAAGTTTTGAATTTGCTTTCTATTATACGGGTAAGGTATTCTTATTTACGCCTTCAAGTGCACGGGGCTTGAAGATCTATGAACAAGCAAGGGTTTTGTCATAAAGTCTCCTGATGCATTACTACACAAAGTAGCGTTGCGTGATCCTTCGTGACTTTAAATCCGGGTGTAGTTTCTTCTTGTTAGGATATAAAGGTTTTTCCAGCAAAGCCCAGTTTCATCGGCATTAAATATTTGATGTGGTACCTATGTATCGTTGTCCTGGCACCTATAGGATCAGCCGACGCAGATTCGCCTTGAATTCTTCTACTATGAGTTGCGAAATGCTTTCTGAATTTTTCAAACCAACTTTTACTTGCCACAAAATCTGGGCTGGTAGAAGATTCTCCATTTTCTTTAAGGTGTTTGTATATGTTACAAGCTTTTTGTTTAATGATATTGCCGTGCAGTGGTATCCTTTCTTGGCAGCTATCATCAATCCAAATGCTGAGTGCCTTTTCCATTTTCTCAATTATTGGCCCACGGGAACGACCTGCACATTTTGCAGATATCGAAGACCCTACAGCAACCGCATTTCTAATTTTATTTCTATTTTTCATAAGGGTTGCTTCAGTTAAATTTAAAGTTTTTGCAATGTGTGATGCTTTTTATAAGACGATCTAAAATTTGTATTTTTATATCCAGAGCAATAAATTTTCTCTTAAACGTTGTCGTTTTATTTTTATCATACATAGTTTAGGATTGAAATTTAACTTCCAAAACTTAATCTTAAAAATAAAAAGGAACTCTTTAACACATACCCAAATAAGCTTAAAATAAGTTCATTTGAAATCCACAAATACTAGAATTTAATAAATAATTTTTCTGCGATTCACGAACTAAACATTTGAAATACAAAATACGCGTTGATGTGCACTTAACTCGAGAGAGAGTCTTGGTAAAATAAAATTTGGGTATTCCCCCAATTGTATGTCTTCAATGATGTGATGTGAAAAGTCGGGTATTCCCCCAATTGTATTTTATTTTTGTATGTATACATATATATATATATATATATATATGTGTGTGTGTGTGTGTATTGTTTGCCGTTGGTGTGTGATTTAGATTTCTAAATACATATATACATACGTTAAATAGTAGTACAGTGTTATACGAGGGTTTGCGCCATTTGTCTCTTATCATATTAGAGCGAAGCCGTGTTGTGGGATACCTTACTGTAGTAGGGTTATCTCTCTGTTAAAATAAAGCATCTGCTTATTGTTGTTTGTTGTTGAATATCATACTGACAATTTGATAGGATATGGACATGGGATACACCAATACAACTTAAAAGTTCTATAACAAACTGGGCCTAATGGCAAGATTCAGGGCTTGGATTATTGACTTTAGCAGTGATTTGCATCAATTCAATTTTTTAAACATTTTGATATCTCACCCTATTTAGACAAAGTATGTGAAAATAAACGGTATGGGTAATTTACTCTTTAAAATGAAGTATCAACCTCCTCAAAGCACTAATTGTTATTAATATTATTTCTCGCACCCTACTGAGACACTGTCTTACAACTTTCACTGCTAATATGACAAAATGATAATGACTAATTTACTGTTGTTGAACCTTTAAAATCTGCTAAGAAATATCAGCTAAACCAATAAAAAAAAAATATATTTATGTAGAAAAAGAGATTATTAGCCAGTTGCTATTTAGCTATATTATTCAAAAGTAAGGAAAAGTAGAACACAGAAATGTAATAAGTAGATAAATCGTAAATGTTCTCTCATATTTGCCAAATATTAGCGTGGAAGAAAAATGATCGAAAGGGTGCACATTTAACATTCAGTTGCAATATTTTTTATAAGTAATTGCGCTTCGTCTTTTACAGAAATTACAATTTCTTATGGTTATTAATTGCTATGCCATGGTTAATAAAGGTACAGTATATTGTTTAACATTCACACTAATAAAAAGGTAGAATACTATTACATAATATATTGTTTCTACGTATAGTAAATACTCATACAGTTGCCATTTTGAGAGCTTTAAGCATCCCTGAAATTCGTAATAACTGAACAAAATCACCCCGGATTTCCGAGGTTTTCGTGGGAATTCTTAGTTAATCATCCTGACACTCCACGTTTCCACCATGTCATAATTTTTATGACAATTCAATCGTTCAATTCCCTAAACATACCATATACGTGTCGAGCAGATCCCAGAGGAATCGAGTAACCGCGTGTTGCTCCTGGGAAATCACTTCATATGTGGTCCAATTCACCCTATTTCGGAAACGAGCAGCGATTTATTGGTTCTCAGAGTTTAGCTAATTGGCCTGAGTAGCTGACATGTTTCCGCTATGAAGCAGCTCAAGGCTTTGACGGCTGAATACTGTCGACCAGATGTGTTGTTCGGGGTATTTAATCATGTTTTAAAGTCAACTACAGTGAACTACTATACAGAGACATATCATATTTCGAAACTTTATAGCTTGTGGTTTGGGTGTGAAATGTGTAAGCATTGAGAAATACCTGATATGTCCAAATTATTAAAGAGACCCCATAACGTTGACGTATGAAAACAGATCAAACCGTATTTAATTGTTTAAATATCAATTGTGAAAATGTTCAGCGACCAGAAGTTTCTAATATTCCATTATTAAGTTAAATTCACTGAAACCGCAATTTATGTTCTATTTTTGACACACAACTAGAAAATTGTTGGGAAAGTATGTAATTATATCAAAATAAACGCCTACGGCTATTTCAGGAAGAAAAATTAATGCCAATCCATAACAAGAAGCTTTCCTTTTGTTGCGTGTCTTACGTTTCAAGTTATATATTTGCATACTTTATAGCAGTCGCCTACTTTGTGGAAATTCGTGTTCTCACCGTAAAATTATTTATGGCACTATCCCGTAAAACATTAGGAAGACATTTACAGGATGACGGGTGTTTCGGGAGGGTGGCCTCGTTTTTATTGTAATAACCGCATTTGAACGAGAAGCTTGTGAAATGTTGAATACGCGAAAGACACGTGCTAGAATGGAAATGGATATTTGAAATTGATATGTTGCCGGAGAGGCGCGCAATATTTGCAAATTGAATTTATTTTGGCGACATCCAGACATCAATATCGGGATATTACGAAATATTGTCTCGCGTTCTCGTGCAAAATATCACAAAATTTTATTAACACTGCTTCGATACGTATATATCTACCATGTTTTATACAGAATTTAAATAATAAATTGCTCGGTATGGCGGTGGAATGGTATCACTCAGTGTGAGTAACTACTCGTATTTAGAAACACACATCAATGAAAATGAAAATGAATAAAGGATGTTCTTCCAACAACTGAAATGCGTTTGAAAAACTATTGTTGGAAATCAATACGAAAATTATTTAAATTTCTGATTTACCATTATAAACATATTATGTACACGTTACTAAATTTATAATATTTAATATACTTAATACATCATCATTCAAGGACAAACCAAACAATAACCAATATACAATATAATACTCATCCAACACCATATGTAAAATTTAAATATAAATAATATACAAAGCTGCTACAGCTAAATGTCAAATTGACATCAATACGCGAATTACTATAGCAAAAAGTATAAGAAATAAAATTTAAACATTAAAGGGCGACTACATGAAAAGGCACTTACATTTCACAAGAACAGACAAAATCAGTACCAGGGGAATTTGGAGAAAGATGGAAGTCATTTTTTCAATAACCAAAGCTTTAGAAAACAAGGCACTCCAATGGTATGGGCATGTCCGACGTATGTCAGGAGGTAGATGGCAAGAATATTTACAAAATGGTCTCCAAGGAGAAAACGAAAAAGAGGTAGACCATTTCTAACTCGGAAAACCTTATATAAAAGCAGCTATGGATAAAACAGGTATATATACGGGACACTGGGACAACAGAAAAATTGGAAACGAAAAATGGTCAACCCTGTGGGATAGCAGCCGAAGAAGGAGAAGAAGAAGAAAAAGGCGCAGCGCGCTAGTTTCAACAGTAGCTTTGGCAAATAATCCGCAAGCTACTTTGTCGATAGTTACGTTTACGAAACCCAGAGGCGCTAGTCATAAATTGTAATTCTATGTATCCGGCATTAGTATTTTCATATGATCAATTTAGTCATAGCATTTATATGATACCTCTTCCGTCATTTCAATCAACAACCTGTTTTGTCCAATTGTTGGACTATGGTCTTTTTCACGCTGTTAAAGTATCACTCATTAATCAACTTCTACTGTTATTATTATTATTATTGGATGTTAGGGCTTTGGCCTTCATATGCTTTCCATCACTACGACCCTTAATGGTTCTTTTGTAACTTATGAGCCCTTTCTTTGTTAGCGAAGTTGTAGGCTGTTGATAAATCTTATAATGTCTCTCGACTTCGTTAGGGGCCATGGTTGCCTTTCCGAAATGTTTTTGTTTGCGTCGACAGGCAGCATTGCATTCGCATAGAATGTGTTCAGCCATTTCCGCTACCTCGTTACATAAGCGGCAGATTTGGTCCTCAGCTTTACCAATCTTAAAAAGATGGTATTTTAATGTTGTGCTGCCTGTGAATAGGCCAGTGATGGTTTTCCATTCCATCTTGCTGAAGGACAAGTTTTGCTTTATTTTGCGAAACAGTGATGAACTGTTTTTCCTGACGTTGTCCTGGAATATTTTGCCAGTATGAGGATTTTTGTTGTACCTTCCATAGTTTGACCGCCTGATTTATGTGGCCTTTTTGTATTCCACAGCAAGGCTCAGGTCCAGTGAATGGCGTCGATGCTCCGCTTATTGCGAGTTCGTTCGTTCTACTGTTAAGTGCAGGACTTAATTAAGAAGGGACTTAAATAGTTTTTCGTGTTTTTTTTCAAAACTAGTTTATCTAGACATGCCCCTTTTCGTAGTCGTATACAAGATCCAACAGAACCACTTAAAATTATGAATATATAACCAAACCGACTGTGTTCATACTATATGACCGTTGAAATTATTTGTTAAAGTCTCAATCAAGGTCATAGTAAGATTATCTTTAACAGGCCGGGTGTGTACTAGTGAAACGGTTTTTATCACAATGACAGTGTTTCATTTACATAATTTTCTTATATTCAAAACGACCATTTATAGCTGAATAAACTAACATAGAACATTAAAAGTTGTATGGATTAGAAAACAAACGGGTCATCCACGAAGGGTGAGTTATCCGCAGAACGCAGAAGGATAAAATCCCAATGCAGCAAAATCCTTGCAGGAAATCTTACAGCTCCGTTTGTGCAATTTTAGTAATAGAACAACTTCTGCGTCTTGCTGTGGATGTCTAATAAAAATCTTCAAAGATTGGGAAACCAATATCCAACTTTCCTTACATGTCTAATTATGTTGATGAATTCCATGTTTATATACAGTGTGTGTCACTGTATGGCGATTTTTTTTAGTAATATGGACTTTGATACTTGATAGTTTAAGTTTTATAAATGCTCCGAAGAAGAAACAGGGACAGTATGCATTTCTTGTAAATATTGAATTCTAGAAACTCAAGTATATCTAGAGGTTTTTTAGAAAATCATTGAGACAATAAGCTTCGAAAAAGGATCCGGAATTCAAAGAAAAAGACAGAATATTTTTTGGGTAAAACTATTTAGGCAAAATCTTATCTGCAATATTATCAAATTGAATTGTCTTTGATGACATTTCTAAATTCAAAATAATTCCTCAGCGATTTTTTAAAATTCGGTATGTAACGCCCGCGTCACAAAAATTGCTAGTGCAATTGTCGTCAACTGCAAGACTTTCGTACGTTATTCTCTCTTATCAGCTGTAAGTCCTGAGACTCGTTAGATGCAGCTCTCCATTCACTCGAATTTTTTGCTTTTATTTTCACTGGCTATTAAGCTGTTCCATATCCATCATTATTTCTTTTATGAATTGAAGTCGCTGTCGTCCTCTAGAATTCTTACCTTCTATTGTAACTATTATTATAGTTTTTATATACTATTTCGTCAGTATGTGTCCTGTAAGACGGTCTCTCATGTTTGTTATTTCTATCAGTACTTTTCTTTTCTCTCCAGTTCTTCTGAACACTTCTGCATTTGTAATACTTTCTGCACGTTATTGAAATTAACAAATTGTAAAAATGGAAGTTGACAAATTGTGATAGTAAGCGAGCACTCTAGCAACTGAACTAACACCGCCTTATTTAGAATACAAAGTCATCCCCTTTTTCTGCATGTGTTAGGATGTATTTCCTGTAGTGTTCGTTATTCTTGATGATTCCATCTTTTACGGGGACTTCTCAAAGATCTTTTGTCTTTTGCTCTATATGTCCATATTATCTTGGGTATCCTCTGTCCTTCCATTCTTTGTACGTCTTCTTCTGCTTCTTCATTCTTCTTATTAGGCTGTAAGCCTGTTCTAAACTGGTTTCTCTTAGAGACTATCTCGCCTTCTTTTTGTTGGTTGTCCCACATTCCTTCTGTCTATTGGGATTTCGACTCTTCCAATTTTGACTAGGCGGTGCTGGTCCATTCTGGTCTGCTTCTGTCTATCCATTCTTCTGTTGGTGTAACTTGACATGTTTGTCTTATGTCAGCATTCGGAATTCTGTCTCTTAGTGTTTAGTTGTTTATGCGTCTTAGAATCTTCACTTCGTTTGTTTCTATTCGTCTTTTTATTCTGGTCATGCTGCTTCTTGGTTTGGTCGTGTAGGTCTTTATGGGTATGATTACTCCTATTCGGTATTCTATTGGCTTCACTATCTGCTTTTCAATTTCTTGTTCTAAATTACCATAGTTCGTTATTTTTACTCCAAAGTAATTTATGCTCATTATTTGTTGTATGGTTTCATTCTCCATTGCCAGTTTACATTTAATAGGTGCTTTTGAGATTGTCATCGCCTTGGTTTTATTTGTCGAGATTTTCATATTATACTTTTTGGCTGTCTTATTGAACTGAAATAGAAGTCTCTGTAGGTCATCTTCTTCTGCCAGTAGTACGACATCATCTGCGTAGCGAAAAATTTTTACCTTACTGTTTCCCATCTTATATCCTCTAAATTTCTTGACGCTGTTAATTATTTCATCCATTATTAAATTGAACAACAGGGGGCTAAGTAGGTTGCCCTGCCTAATGCTTTCTTCAACAGCAATAGGATGACTAAGTTCTCCTAAGTTCACATAGTTATCAGTGTATACGTTTTTATATTTATCAGATTAATGGGAATTTGTATTTTATATAATATATTTATTACGTCAGGTAGATGAATCCTATCCAATGCCTTGTGTAAATCAATCAAGCACAGGTACGTTGGCAGATTAAACTCCAGCGGTTTTTGTGCTATTTGTCGTAAGATAAATATAGCGTCTGTACGAGATCTTACGGTTCTAAATCCTTGCTGTTCTTCTGATATAGTCGTTGTTGCATTGATTTTATTTAGATTTCTCTATAGTTTTCAGATTTTCGGTTGTCGCCCTTTTTAACTAATGCAATTAAAATGCTTGGTTTTTATTCGTTTGGGATGGTCTTTTCCTGGAATATATTTTTTAGTAAGGCAGTTAACTGTTCAACTATTTTATCTCCTCTATACTTCAGTATAATACAATAATAATAGGTATAGAATACAAACTCAAGAGGTGGGCTCAATATGTAAAAACACTATTTCATGATGACCGACCACCTCCACCTTAATAGGTGGATGTAATCGAATTAGGACTCGAAATAACTAAAGACGAAAAAGTACGTGATATGAAATTACAGGAAAACCAAAACACTGCAGGGCCCGACAACATCTATGCGATAGCACTGAAAGTAATAGCAGAATAAAGTGGCTGCAGCTTAACACTTCTTACAACAACGTTTGGCGCAATTTACACCACCGGAATGATCCCTACTAGCTGGCTAAAATCTACCTTCATCACTCTGCCTAGGAAGAACAACTTATCCCAATGTGACGACTACAGAGTGATTAGCCTCATGTCACATGTATTGAAAATATTTGTATGGATAATACATAAGTACAAGAATATACCAGAAATGCGAAAATCAAATAGACCAAACACAATTTGGGTTTAGAAATGAAGTTGGCATGAAGCACTATTCGCCCTAAACATCTTAACACAACAATATCGAGACATGACTCAAGACTCAAAATTACCGGAAAGCGTTTGACTGCGTACAACATGAGAAGATGATTAACATCTTAAAATCAACTGGTGTGGACAGAAGAGACATACAGATTATCACCGAGCTGTACTGGAACCAAAAGGCCAAAGTAAGAATAGACGAGACAGTCACTGATACTATTCAGATCAAAAATGGTGCCCGACCGGGTTTCATGCTATCACCGCTTCTCTTTAATATATTCAGAGACAATTTTTAAAGAAGCACTCGATGAAACATCAAGGGAAGTCAAGGTTAAAGAAAAAATAATAAAGAATATACGATATGCCTATCCATGATCTACAGACGCAAGCTCAAGATATAATGAATGTAAAGAGTTACTAACGTCGAACTACTTTCTCGCATGAAGAAACAGAAAGAACTACTGCTCACAATTATGTAAAGGAAAACTCAATACCTAGGTCACATCATGAGAGGGAGTCGATACGAACTTCTACCACTTATTATTGAAGGCAAAATCCAGGGTAGGGGCGGGGATGGCTCAGTGGTAAAAGAGCCAAGCTTTGGATGTAACAGTCCAAACGCTTCCCGGTTCGAATCTCTCCAAGGTCGAAAATTTTTCTAATTCCCTGGGTGATCGGTACTGGGTCCCGGTTTCCATTTGCCATTGGGGATCAAATTAATGGCACTCCTCTTGTTACGATCGCACTACAGGAGTAACAAAATCATGCACACAAGAAAAAAACACCACACACCGGCAGGTTAAGCATGGTTTCGCACCAACTCGGTAACCCGCAGAGTCGGGCCCTGTTGTGCATTGCACAAACTAACTTAGCCTTATCCTACACCAAACGCGTTGGGTCTCTAAGACCTGTGAAAGCTTCATAATAATAATAAAATAAAATCCAGGGGAAACGATCAGTCGGAAGGCCGCAGAACTCGTGGCTGAAAGCCGATGTGCATCAGTTGAAATCTTCCCTGCAGTAGTGTCTACAACAATGATGGCTGTTTGGATGACCAACCTTCGAAGGGAGTTGGTGTGAGAAGAAGAAGATACTTCAGTAATTCGTTTTGGATTTGCTCTGCGCCTACTAACTTCCTGTTTTCATTATTTTGATTGTTTTTTCTATGTCTGCTTTTGTGGCGCTTTTGTCTTATTTATTTCATCTGGTACGTCATCTTCGATTGGTTTATTATCTTCTTATGCAAATTGGTAAAGTAGTCAACCCATTCGTCTTTCTGTATCTTTGTTGTTTCTACCAGTTCCTTTCTGTTCTTTGATTTCCTATAAATCGCCACATCTGCGCCACTTCATATCCTTCGTAAATTTCTCCCAGTAATCATTCTTTCTTTTCCGTTTATTTGAATTTGTTTCGTTTCTGATAGTCTTGTATTTTCCATATGCTTTACAAATGTTTGTCGATTTATACTTCAGCTATGCTTTTTGTCTTCTTCCTTGTGGGTGTACCAATTTATGTTTTTCATCCAATACGGTGTAAGAAATATAATTATGCGTTTCAAAACTATATGGCATCCCTTTAGCTTATACCCACACATTATGAACGTATCCATGTACAGTTTAGGTGTACACATGACATTGCTTCGATGGCCAATTACTAGACACTCAAAACTGAAGAAGATATTTCGTTGAACCTATTTTCAGGAGCAATCTGTATAGAAATTATTATTAAAAGTATGGTAAAGTCTACGCGAAGGTTTAAACTCATCATTTTTGTTGAAAACGGCGATATTCAAGTTTCAAATTGTCAAATGGCTTGTGCCTGACCCTGTATATTGTTTCAATTTTACTGAAAATAATAACAGCAATTAAAAAAGTGGTGAACTAACAGTATCGTAAAATTTGATGGTTTTATTACAACAAGCAATCATTGAATGACACGCTGTGTAAGTATGCGGTGTAAATGGCATCTGCTTGACCAAGCCGTTTCCACCTGGCCTCATCACTCCACAAAAACTAGTCTTCATCACACTTTTTATTTAAGTAAGTGCAATATAACAGCCTTCAAGGCAAAAAGAGCTGCAAATTTCCTGTAGTTATATCAGTAGCGTGAAGATCTTTTTTACGGACATTCGGCTTAATGGAATACTATTTTAACGCGACGTAAATTCCTGCTGTATTCGAGTCATTAGCTCATTGAATTGCTTGAATTGAAATGCTTGCGCTGGAAGTTGCCAACAAATGGATGGCAATAAAGGCATTAAAAAGGGCACGGTCTACGCCGCTTATAGCTACCTAAAAGTTAAATCAGGCTGTCAGAACTCAGAACCAAATGCTGTTCCATGTGCAGGATTTTATCTTTCACGGGTAGGTACATTTGATGTAATTTATATTTATAACCGCAACTAGGTATGGAAGGTAGCTGTAAATTTAAAATAATGTACTAAAACGTGACACAAAGCAGGTGTCACCGATAAAAGGACAAATAAAAGCTATGAATTATTCGAAACAACTTAATTGCATTTCTGAAAAATAATCACCTGAAATAATAAATCCCAAGATTCCGAGCGTTTCAGTTTTTGTTACTGTCAAAGCGTTATAAATCTTTCTTTGATTTATGATATTTTTTGCAGTGAAACGATTGTTTTGAAATCAGAGACTCCCGGGATTAAAGTTAACCGGTGGTTACTAAATGGATATAGACGGCAAACAGGTAGTGGAAGATTTATTTGGTGCGGTAGAGTATTACTAAGGTAGACCTCTAATAAAAAAACTTAACGCCACCACTGTGTGTAAATGACATATTGTTTGACTGGCTCTTTATTTGCACATTAAATTTAATTAAAATTGAAATAACCCCGACCTGTAGCATAAACTAATTTAATTGATTTCATTTTCTGTCAACATTATTTATTTTGCCGATGATGTGAATATAACTAACTGGAGGGAACGAATTGTATCACGGAGACCCCACACGACGAAAAAATTTATATTTGTTATGTCTGAATTTAAAGAGAAACTACTGCATTCGGTTTCGCCATCTAGAAAAGGAAGGCCTGCTTTCGGTACAGACAATTTCAGCAAAGTTGCAAATGTATGCTGTGACAGATGAACTGTGAATCCCATTTCAGTAAATCATTTTCTCATAAGCTTCCAGCGCAGTACGGATGACAGAAGTCCTACTTAATATGATATGTTTGTCCAACAGTTTTAGAAAGGAATCTGCCATAAGGAATAAATTGTGTTGTAGCTTCTTGCTCTGCTTTTTGCTACTTACAAGTAGTTTAGCATCTGAAAAGAATACGGATCACTAATCGAACAGGACATTTACAGAGTTTAATGAAAGTACTTATAAATTGGATGAACTTCCTTCAAATCACTCGGCCGCCGTTATCTAATTGTAACAAAAATCGATGATAAATATAATATCATAAACCTGTGTTATTAACTTTTGCGGATAATAAGTATTTGTTATGAATAATTGGTTATATAATTGAAAGTAACTTATGACTTACTGAAAGCCTTCCAGTAAAGATTCTCTTTAAAGACTTACTAACTAATAGTTTCTTATGTATAGTAGGAAACTAACTATACATAAGAAACTATGTATCTTTCTTATGTATAGTTAACTCTGCCTGCAGTACCGGTGGATGGATTGAGTAATTCATCGGTGCTGTTGCCGGTCCCAAGCCCGGGTAAAGGAGGAGGGTTTAGCTATGGGCCAGCACCCCATACTTATAAAACTCTGATTAGCTAAAAATCTTCATGGAAAGAGCCTCGGAACTAAGGACGGAAATTGGAAGGCGAAAACAGCATTGAAAAAGGACAGACGATTTGGAATTGCTGAATATCTGAAAATAGCAGAGTGGAATGTTAGAGCAATGTGCGATAAAGAAGCAGAACTACAAGAAGAACTCAAGAAGAAGAAGATAGATTTGGCAATCATCCCAGAAACAAAGAAGAAACTAAAGGGCTCTCAAGAACTGGAACACTACATACTTTTGTATAGTGGCGTACCACAACAAAAAAGGGCTACGGCCGGAATAGCAATCTTAATAAAAAAAGAACACAAGCACAGAATAGAAAGTTATGAATTTATTAATGAACGAATAATTAAACTCCGATGCCGCATAGCGCGAGGATATATGTCTGTAATCGGAGTTTACGCTCCCGAAGAAGGACGAAATGATGACTCGGTAGAATTCTACCATCAGATACAAGTCTACAACAAAACCAACAAAAGTGACTATATTGTTCTGGCTGGCGATCTAAATGCCCGAATAGGAAAAACCCCAATCGACAACATCATGGGAAAGGAAGGAGAAGAAACACTGAATACAAATGGAAAACGACTGATTGATTTTGCAGCATTTAACGAGCTACGAATAACCAACATTTTCTTCTGTCATAAAGACATACACAAATATACATGGAGTGATAGGGGAAGCCGCTCTATAATTGACTATATTATAACAAACATAAAGCTAAGTAATGCAGTACAAGACACACGAGTATTTCGAGGTAATGACATAAGATCGGACCATTTCTTACTAATATCTAACATCGCACTACCAGCCAGATGGAGGAAAAATACCACAACTGCAACACAAAAAAAAACATTTAAAGTACATCTACTCCAGGAAGACGGTATCCGATATCTATATAAAACAAGATTAGATACATATACATCACAAAAACCAGTAAAGAATAATATCAATTTGGAATGGCAAGAGATTAAGAACATAATAACTACGGCAGCCTCGGAAGCTCTGGGTACGAGATATAAGCGATACAGAAATCGCGGATTAAAAATATGGAACGAAAACATCGCACAAATAATAAACGAAAAGAAAACTGCATACCTACACTATTTAAACAACCCAACGCCGGAGAGTAGAACTATATATATGCGAAAATGTGCCATCACTAAAAGGGAAGTGAGAAGTCTAAAACGACAGAGTTGGGGCAGATATGTCCAAACACTGGAGGATGACATACACGGTCGCCAAGAAAGACACTTAAATTCAATGGTTAAAGACCAACTCCAACTTAACATGACCGACTTACGACTAGACACTGAAGATAATGTAATTGCAGATATCAATGAGCATGTGGACCAGATAACCAAAAATGAAATGATAGAAGCCATAAAAACCGAAAAGCTCCAGAAACGGATGCACTGAATATAGAACTCTTCAAAAACGCCTCTGAAAAATTGCTTACACGACTATTAAATTCCTTGAACATATGCTGGACAACAGGTCATGTCCCCGAAGAATGGGGAATAGCTTTGGTAACCCCAATATTTAAGAAAGGCGATAGGAGCAAATGCGACAACTACCGGGGAATAAGTTTATTGAATTCTGGATACAAAATATTTGCAAAGATCATCACAAAAAGAATTAACCCTATTAGCGAGAACATCCTCGGAGAAGCTCAGCATGGATTTCGAAAAGACCGCTCGTGTACGGATTGCATTCTCTCAGTAGTCCAGATGATTGAAAAACGACGCGAATATAACTTACCAACTCTGATTGCTTTTATAGACTACGTCAAGGCTTTCGATAAATTGAACCGAAATAAACTATGGGAAATTATGATCCGCAGAGGCTTCCCCCAACACCTCGTCAGAGTTGCACAAAGTCTCTATGCTAATACAAGATTCAGGATTGATAAGGAGACGTCGGAGGATACAGTAGAAATAAACGGTGGAGTAAGGCAGGGGTGTCCCCTGTCTCCCACCCTATTCAACATATATATTGACGAAGTGGTCGATAGATGGCAGCGTACGCTATCTACTCACACTAAAATAAATAATACACATATTGACACTCTACTTTTCGCCGATAACCAAATAATAATTGCCGAATCAGAAGATGACTTACAAAGAGCAGTCTATAAACTAAATAAAATAGCCATCGAATATCAGCTAGAAATATCAACTGAAAAGACCAAGATACTCGCATTTAGAGGGCTAGAACACCTAAGAGCAAAAATAGTACTCAATGATAAGCCCATAGAACAGAAAACAACATTTAATTATCTGGGATACAACGTGTCATACATAACAAATTCCGATTTGGAGATGAAACTCAGCAGATTCCAATACACATGCGGAACGATAAGGAGAACATTTAAAGATTCGAATAAAAATACTCTGTTAAAACTATACAAAGTAATGGCGAGGCCAATGCTGCTATATGTAAGCTAATGTTGGACGCTGACTCAAAGTCAAAGAAAAAGGATTCAACCTGCAGAAATGAGGTTTTTAAGACCCCCCGTTGGATACACGTGGGAGGACTTTAAAAGAAATGAAGGCATATTAGCAGAACTTGAAATGACCAGTATCTTACAAGTAATTGACGAAAATAGACACAATTGGCTCGACCATGTCCTTAGAATGGATAAGCAACGAATCCCCAGCTCCTTATACGAATACAGACCCGAAGGAAGACGAAGCAGAGGCAGGCCCAGAAGAAGATGGGCAGGCCAATTTACATGAAGACAGAACAGGTCTACAGGGCCTACACCCTGAAGATGATGATGATGATGTATAGTATAGCTTAAATTAAATTAACTTAAACAATGACTATTGTACAACGGTTAACAATTACCACATTGATATATTCTAATCGAATCTGGTTGGGAGATCCGATGGTTTGAACCTCTTTAACCCTTAAAGTACTACGCGGGCTCCTTCAGGGACCCCAAGTTCACATTTTTCAAGTTATTTTAGAAAATATTCTTTTCTGCATATTTTCCTTATTGGTACCTGATTTTCCATCCTTGATAAACGATTTTAATCATATTTGGATATCTTTGCTTGTATATTTTTTATAAAAATGATTATTTTGTGACTGGGGTCCCTAGAAGACCCCGCGTAGTACATTATGTTATAATTTATTAGTAAATTTCTAGAACAGTCCAGGACATTCCACAGTATTCGAGAGCATTCCACAACATACCGGAACATCCCAGATCATTGTGGAACATTCCAGAACGGTCTCGAATGTTGTGGAATGTTCTGGAAGTTGTGGAACATTCCAGAACAGTCTCGAATGTTGTGGAATGTTCAGGAACATTTTGGAACATTCCAGAACAGTCTCGAATGTTGTGGAATGCTCTGGAACATTGTGGAACATTCCAGAACAGTCTCGAATGTTGTGGAATGCTCTGGAACATTGTGGAACATTCCAGAACAGTCTCGAATGTTGTGGAATGTTCTGTAACAGTGTGGACCATTCGAAGCCTTTTTTGTATGGGTGGAGCTACCCATTGGTAGGGATATATAAAGCACCC
>JABXWE010048700.1:0-26190 GCA_014611495.1 Limonius californicus
CTGCATTATTGCATAATTCGGACTCCGTAGCATTTCAATTACTCCATTTATGTGTTTCTCGCTCAATAGATCTTTTATCGTTACTGCTAGTAGTCCTTGTTAACCTGCATTATTGAATAATTCTGACTCCGTTGAAATTGCAAGTATTTAAATTATGTGTCTCTTGCTCAGTAGATCTTGTATCGTTACTACTACTACTAGTCCTTGTTTACCTGCATTATTGCATAATTCGGACTCCGTAGCATTTCAATTACTCCATTTATGTGTTTCTCGCTCAATAGATCTTCTATCGTTACTACTAGTCGTCCTTGTTAATCTGAATTATTGCATAATTCTGGCTCCTTGGAATTGCTATTATTTCATTTATGTGTCTCTTGCTCAGTAGATCTTGTATGGTTACTACTACTACTAGCCCTTGTTTACCTGCATTATTGCATAATTCTGACTCCTTTGAATTTCAATTACTCCATTTATGTGTCTCTCTCTCAATCTTGTATTGTACAATGTACATACGCTTTCGTTACTGCTATGTAAGTAGTAAATTAAATCTGCACACTCCTGTAGGTTCAACGTGCAATTGCTACTATACTTTCGTACAGTTCTTTTAGAAACACCTTGCAAGTCCTTATCTACCTATCCTTGTTTAGTTGTAGTGTAATCCTTCTAATTATGTCCTGCAAGTTCACATTTAGCTGTCCTTTAACTGTATCATGTTGCATAATTCCCACTCCGTTATACTGGAATTACTCGATTTATGTGTCTTTCGCACATTAAATTTTGTATAGTTACATACATTTTGGTTATTTTAATATCAAGCTGTAACTTAAATTTGCACACCTCTGTAAGTTCAATGTGTAATTGAAACTATAATTTTGTGTAGTTCTTTTAGAAACGCCTTGCAAGTCTACAGTTATTTATGCTTGTTTAACTTTATTACATTGCATAATTCTGACTGCGTTGCATTGGAATTACTCCAGTTATATGTCTCTCGTTCATTAGAGCTTGTATCGTTGTACAGGGCGAGTCACAGAGATTTGACAATTTGGTAAAGGTAATTACATTGTAAATAATAAAATATAATTTGAATCTTTATTACTTATTATGAAGAGATTTGAATGCCATTTGTATGTGTGGAAAATGACATCACTAGGCGTCTTTCTTAGTTCCGTACTCACAATTTTAATCTGCTTTCCAGATTTCCCATTACGCACTGTAAAATTCGTTCTGGAATTGCATCAATTTCGTCCTGTATTCGTTGTTTTAGGTTGTCAATATTCTGCGGTCTTGTGACAAAGACGTTGCTTTTAAGGTAGCCCCATATAATCACAAGCGTTTAAGTCAAGAGAACGTGCAGGCCACTCATCGCCATTCTTCAGAGGACGTTGACGGACGGAGCTCTCTTAGATTTTCAGCAGACCATTCTTTCATGACTACTGAAATGGCATCAGTTCAGGTATTGCTTCCTCTACCAATCGTTACTCAAGTGGTGGCTTAGAAATAAGCATATGACAATCATCAGTATGGGTATTTTTTTACTAAATAATTTTTAAACGACCAATGTCAACAATGTATTTTAAGTATACATTTGACATATTTGTTTGATTACATTTTCTAAACAATGAATGTTTCTATTTTATGAAAATTTCTGTACACATCCTTGAAATAGAGGTCAACCTTCAATGTGATCGATTGTACGTTACGTTCCTCAGAAGAATTATACGTATGTCATAGAGCGTCAGTTATTTATTGTTTTCTCTAAAATTGTTTAAAATTATTTTCATGTAAGTGAAAGGAGAAAGTTTCGTAAATTTTAAAATATGTAATAGCAATTTTGTTGTTGTTGCTTTATTTAATTTTCCGCATTCATTTTTTATTGCTGATTAGAGAAAACACTAATGACTTAAGAAACTAATTATAATTTATCATATCTCAATGTACACGTGTTTCGTAACAGTAAGTTTTTATAGGACTCTTGAGGACAATGTAAAAAAGTTATATGAACATGGGTCTGTAAATAGTTCGAATTCGATTTCTTTTAGTTTTCATGGAACAAATCCCACGTGTTCTGAAACATCCTGTAGGTTTTAAGTTTTTCACTTTGTATAGTTTTCTTTGTTTTTAAGTGTTGTTCCTAAAGTCCGTGAAATTATTTATTTCATCCTTTTTTGGTGTTTTCTCCGAAATTCCGCTATATTTCCGCATTTCTTGTGTATTGGCTGTAGATTTTCTATATACGTATGTAGTAATGTTCTCATACCGAGGACCCACAATACACTGTAACAAAGAGAATTTGAGATAAAGTATGGGCCCCAGTAAAAAACTCGTATCTCAGCTTGATTCTCACAATCTGTTACTTGTCATCTAAATTCAATATTTGTCAGTAGCGTGAAATTAAATTATAGCCGCTCGACCAATATCTTATTATACTAACGGCTTTCCTACAGGTCCATAAGATTTTAGAAATAGTTTTATTTTTGCCCCTAAAAACGACAAAGCCGTAGTGATTTTGAAACCATTGTTATGTGTTTAGGTAAAGTTAGCTCGGAGATAAATATTTGTTGAATAACACCAGCTAGAAATGTTAAAACTATTTTAATTATTGTTCGTTGTATCAAATAAGAAAGAAAAAGAATACATTATGGTAAACCATGCAAATCCAAACATTTACTTCATATACGGTCGTTTTATCCGGGATATTGTTATGGCCGAATACGTCTTAAGCGAGTTTGATTGTATTACGAATATCAGTTGTTACTAATTTCTATTTATATTGTTTCACTGAATTCTTCTTACAGAAAATCGGAAACAGCAGAGAAGAAGCAAAGAATTTTACTGAATGGAGATGAAGAAACACAAAATATGCTATAGCAATTGCGAAAGAAAAGAAAAAGTAAAAGTAGAAAAAATAAATTTGGAAATTAAGAAACATGTCTATAACGTTACAACGGTACCTACATTGACGTATGCAGAGAAATCCTAGGCATTGAAGAAGCACAAAGGTAAAATAAATGGGGCAGAAATATAATGTTTAAGAAAATAGCAGGGAAGAAGAAATGAGGCCACATATGAAGCGAGGACAGTAGAACTAGAAGAAGTCTAGAACAAGGGGAAAATAGAAAGAGACTAATGGAAATGGTCCCGTAATGTGTCAAATGGATGAAGGTCGATAGGTCAAGAGGATAATGGAGGCAGGTAGGTATACGAAAATGAGACGGGGTAGACCGGGGAGGATGTGGACAGATGGAATAGTAGAAATAGGGAAGAAGAAGAGGAAACAATTGGACAAAGTAAGTCATTAGGCAAGAATCGAAAGGAGTGGAGCGTATAGGCATAGGGTAATAAACAGTGTTTATTTGCCTATGGTATAAGGTTAAGGTACACATCTGACACTCTAAAAAGAAGAATTAGATGCGCGTATTCATTATGATGTTTAATGTATTTAATTTCATTATTTCGATCGAATGAAAAATGTCTCTATTCTATTTACATTACCTATCTGCAAAAAATGTAAATTATGTCGTTGTAGATGCCAATTTATCCTGTTCTCTGTGTATGCGCTATTTTTACTCGGCGTCATTTCCGACGGTAATATTTTTACTTTCATGGTGTTATTTTTGAGATGTTATTTCTCAGGTGCGCTATTTTGATGACTCTATTTTTGACGGCACTATTATTGACACGCCATTATTAGCGTACACCCACATAGTTATCACAAGAAGATTAACTTTGAAAGTGTTCTAAAGTATTTAAATTCCAAATAATATTTTAACGCGGCCTTACGTTTCATGGCGCTATTTTTGAGATGCTATTCGTCAAGATCTATTTTGATGACGCTATTTTTGACGGTACTATTATTGAGACGCAATGATTAGTGTACACCCACATAATTATCACAAGAAGATTAACTTTGAAAGTGATTTAAAGTATTTAAACTCCAAATAACATTTCAACGCGGAGCTACTTTTCATGGTGCTAATTTTGAGACGTTATTTGTTGTGAAGCGCTATTTTTCATCACGATATTTTGATGGCGACGCTATTATATGTCTCTACAGCTCTACTGTTAGCGGATACACACACACACATGTACTACAGAAAGATAAATGTTGAAAGTGTTCTAAAGTATATACATTTCAAATAAACATTTTAATGCGGCGCTTCGTTTTATGGCGCTATTTTTAGATAGTAATTTGATGACGCTATTTTTAATGGCACTGTTATCGAGACGCAATTATTGGCGTACACCCGCATAATTATCACAAGAAGATTAATTTTGAAAGTGCTCTAAAGTATTTAAATTCCAAATAACGTTTTAACGTGGCGTTACATTTCATGGCGCTATTTTTGAGATGCCACTTCTCAAGCGCTATTTTTGACGGCACTATTATTGAGATGCAATTATTAGCGTACATCCACATAATTATCACAAGAAGATTAACTTTGAAAGTGTTCTAAAGTATTTAAATTCCAAATAACATTTTAACGTGGCGTTACGTTTCATGGCGCTATTTTTGAGATGCCACTTGTCAAGCGCTATTTTGATGACGCCATTTTTGACAGCACTATTATTGAGGCGCAATTATTAGCTTACATCCACATAATTATCACAAGAAGATTAATTTTGATGGTGTTCTAAAGTATTTAAATTCCAAATAATATTTTATCGCGGCGTTATGTTTAATGGCTCTATTTTTGAGATGTTATTTGTCAAGCACTATTTTTATGATGTTATATTTGACGACAATTTTATTGAGACGCAATTATTAGCGTACATCCGCATAATTATTACAAGAAGATTAATTTTGAAAGTGATCTAAGGTATTTAAATTCCAAATAACATTTTAACGCGGCGCTACTTTGCATGGCTCTATTTTTGAAATGACATTTGGCAAGCGCTATTTTGTTGACGCTATTTTTGAAACGTTATTTGTGAAGCACTATTTTTAATGTCTTTATTTTTGACGTTTTTATTTGGCAATATTTTTAATGGCCCTATTTTTTATATCGCTATTTTTTCGAAGCTATTTGAGAGGCCCTATTGTTAGCGTATATACGCACACACTTATTACAAAAAGATTAACTTTGACACTGTTTTAAAGTATTTAAATTCTAAATGATATTTTTACCTGGCGCTATTTTACTGACTGACTGTTCCGATGGCAGTTATTTTTGTGGAGCTGTTTCAGACGGCGACGTTTTTATTTGCTGCTATTTTGCATAGCGCTATTGAGAGATTGTTTTCGAGGCGCTATTTTTGATGATGCTATTTTTGATGATGCTATTTTTGAGGCGCTATCGTGAGCGTATACTTAATATAAATGATTCACTCTGAAAGTGTGTTTAAATTCCAAATATCATTTTTACCCGGCGCTATGTTTCATGGCGCTATTTTCGACCGCTATATTCTTACCCAGCGCTATTTCTGATGGCTTTATTTTGAGGTAAAATAATGAAAACCTAGAATTACTGCTTGCAAATTTGTTTAAATTGCAGTTATTTAGTGTCATATAATGTTCTTTAGGCTTTTAATTCTTTGTATAGTCTACTAGTGAACGTGTTCTAGTAAGTTTTATTTTAGTGTTTACTGTTACTCACTGATACTTTCTGAGCTGAGAGACTTGACTGTTAACGTTTAGAAGTGTTGCAGTTTCTATCCTACATAGATAATTTATATTTTACAGCAAATACGGGTGTAATATTTCTTTATCTTTTCATGTTATGTGTATACCATATTTCCTTATCCGACATAGAAGACAAATAAAAAATTTCTGCTTGATATTACAAAGAGCAAACCCAACGCAGACAAAAAAATCGTCTTAGCAGAAAGTGGGGGTTAAAAGTATAAACTAATTCATAATGATTCAGACTATAATAATGGCCTTGCTCTTTCTACTAATCCCGTAATCTGGTCAGTATGTTAATAAACACATTTTTTTAAATCAGTAATGTAAAAAAGTGTACTTAAAATTATCATAATTTCTTTCAGTAACCAAAGAGTTTTGTTACTTGCTCGTTAAAGCAGCTGACAATTTTCATTTAATTTCATTATCATCATCATCACCCAGCCCCTTCCATCCAGTGTTGGATATAGGCCTCACTTAAATACTTCCATTTAATTTATATTAATGTAAATTATTTTTATTAACAATGTGTACTTAATGTTAAATATTACTTTGTTTTATGTGCCTTAGAATTAGCTGAAATAAGTGTTTTATCTTCTTATCGTAGCTACAGCAACGTGTGGCTTTTCTGCACATATAGTATATCCAACAGTGTAATAAAGTGAAAATTGATAAGAAATTATGTTAGAAAGCACTGCCAATGTAGTGAAACATACGGTAAAATCAACCTACGTTTATGATATATTTGAACTTAATTTGGTGAAATTGTTTGAACTTATTCGAAACTATCATCCTTTAATAATAATAATCATTTGTACGTACATATTATGTACAAGACCAATAAAAATGTTTATTTAACATAACGAATAGCAGTAAAGTTATAGCAACTTAGCTGAGCGACTATTTCTGGAATAGAAAGGCACAATCAGTTACCTGTATTTTGGCAAAGACAAATCAAGAAATCTTATTGATTGCCTACGAAAAGTGTCAAAATAGAAATTAAGCACTATTCAAGTTTGCTGTCCGTTTTCAATACCGAAACGATAAGCTTCGGCCTTCGACTTCTGGCAGACACTGACCATCTTCATTAGGCAAAGTAGGTCTTTATCTGGTACAGAGAAAACCCATCCGGATGGCATGCGAGTTAGTTGGTACGCACAATTCCCACAATTAATCTCGTCAAAATAAAAATAGATCTAAGATTCCTCGAAAGTTCTTGAGATACCGCGTGTCTCGGGAGCACGAGCGCATGCGTTCATTTCCACGCTGTTTTTGATTCTTGCAGGAAACCGCAGCACACGTTGATTGCCAGCGACATACAGTGGACGCATTGTTTATCAATCAAACGCCTACGCAGATTTACCCCAAAAAGATCGGGCGCGGGGGAGGTGCGTGCGGAGCTTTAGTTAACTCGAAAACGAAAAATTCTCGCGAGCGGCTATCGTGAGAAACGCGGCCGCTGCGTTTACACGAAAATGATGTACAACTTTCATCGAAGACGTAAACTTAATTAACGTGCCAATACTTGTATTCTACAGCCATAATGCGGTTTATGAAGCGGGTAATTTGTTCAAGGAAGTAATACGACGTGAGAGTGGGATTACGACATTCAATCATCATACTCTGATTAGTGATTACAATTATCGATTGTGACGCAGACACTAAACAGTGATCGGATTTAGTTCTGTTCGAATTCCTACATTCAAAACGAGCAATTTTAAATGTGATTTCTGTTAAATTCCTTAAATAGCTTCTAAGGAATTAAAAAAGGTGCTATAAAATCTAAGCCTCTGATTAATACCTGGAAATAACTTTAATGGAAGACACAAAATGAGGAGTAGATTTTAATTAAAATTAATGGTAACAAATCAGTGCGATGTGAGTGATATTAAATAGCCCGTTACAAATTGAAGCGAAACTGCCATTTGTTATTTGTTTCTGATACAAATTGGGAGCCTTCAAGTGTATGTGAACCCTGCCGCGATCGATTCGTAACAAGTCGAAATGCTTTTTAACGAAACGGACCGACTTAAAGTGTTAAACAGTCAGGAATTTCGTTTTTTTAACAGCGTTTGTTTGTGATCGTTATCTGCGATTTTCGATACGTTAAAATCACTGAAAATATATGTAAAAGTTGCGGAAATTGCTAAAACAAAATTGTTTAAATGTTATCCAATTTGCAAATTGATAAGTCATAATTCAATATTTTTTGATACCCATAAACTGTTTGAAGCAGGTAGAACTGATTTTTAATTATACAGTGCGTTAATGAATAAATTAATTAGATTCTAAAATATTTCTCCGTTTAAATTCCCGGAGATTTCAACGATAGGATACGAACGAAACCTTTCGCGCTATAATCAATATTCGCTTAACGTAACTGACATTAACAAAAATATTACTGTTACTGAAATGTACTTTCCTTATCTAAAGTGTGCAATTAATTTCCGGCATTAAATTACTGTAAATAACTACATGTAAACTTTTGTGGCATGTATTTTGTAACGAACGTTTCAAATTAAATCAGCAACACTGCGTGACAATTATAACAGCTGTTAGATAATAAGTAACACCTAATTAAAGTATGACTTATAATAGTTAGATTGCTAACAAATCTTGAAGTAACCGCATAAATTAAGCATGACAGAACCTACAGAGATATGAAATTATATTTCCTTTGCCTTGCCAAGAATGTAGAAAGCGTATTAATTTCGAAAATTGCGCTTAACACTGAAAAAAGGTGATTTTATGTTTAGTTACACTTAAAAATAATAATTTGGATTGATAACAAATTGAAGTGCGGAGGTATTTGTTAACATCAGAGTTAAAGTGAGATTTCCGGAAATAAAACCATCAGAACAGCCACTTGTGTTATTAATTACTAAAACGTATTAAATTAAGTGCTAATAACGAACCTAACGGTTTATCTCCCGCGTGAATCAAATTGATTACCCAATTACCGCTTTTTACCATAACAAACATCCCACGCGTAAGGTTACCCCGTCCAGTTCTAGCGTCTACCCATGAGGATCCCTCTTAAGATTCCCAAGAGTAAATTTGAGTGTTTTGAGTAATCACAAGTGCGAGGACGATGTCTTCAGAATGCTGTTGCCGGATGAGACGTACGAGCAGAACGCCGCAGCCGCGGGACACCTGCTGGCAGTTCTGCGGGTGTATGACGACTTCCTCGCCCGGCACAGAATACGGCCCGAGTTTTTCTGCAGGTAGGTCTACTCGTAGTACTAGCACTTTGCTTGGTATCTGCAGCGGTGTTAAGAAGCCCTGCATCACTTTATACACTTTAAATGCAATCTTTTCTACTATCTGCATCAATATGGAATTAATCAATATTAAAAAATCCAACGAAAATGTTAGCTTATATAGAATTACAGTTTATAATTGTAACATTTATGCAATATGGTTGAAGACCACTCTCTCCAATATCATACAACATATTTTAATTTAAACTAATTTTAATAACTGATATCCAGTTCCCGTCTTTATGGCATGGAATTCACCAGTTTTTCTATTAGTTTCTTCTTCGAAATACAGCAAAACCAAGCATGCATCAAAAATTGGCTAGTTTTGCTTTTCTGGGTTTTCTCTTAGCGCTCTTGTTTGATATCCTTTACCACAAGTTCTCTACTGGATTTAGGTTTGGAAATTGCGCTGGCCAATTCAACCTGTTAATTTTATTGTTGGTAGTCTACGATATAATCGGGTGTACCCGAATTGCGGTCGCGGTTTAATCCTTAAGTGACTGCAGATCCTGGGCCGTTAAGCCCTGACCTGATCTGCGGTCCAGAGCATACGTTAAAATTGTAATCCTTTTCTTGAACTCGTTTTAAAATTAGCGATAAGAGTAATTTAAAGACTTAAGGAGAAAGTAACCACCCTACAAGCTGGCAACAACAACCCTTATACTCACTCAGCCTTCTACCAATGAAAACCTTGCAGTCTTTTAAATTTTATTATAAAAGGAATTTTTTAATTATTTTTAGCCAGTTGTGTTTAACAAATTGTTAAAAAGGAATTTGAGAAAATGTTCAATGAGCGCGGCAAGGCGTTAATTGTATATGAAAATTATAAATTTCGTCAATATCGGGAATTGAAAACTACAGCCATCTACAGGTGAAATAGTTTGGAACTGTAATAATCGTGACAGCACGTGTAAAAAAGTGTTAAATAGGCAAAAAATTAACAACAGTTTAAAGGGTAACTTGGAGTTTTATTCTGACCGCAGTTCATGTAAAGATTATGAGTTTATTAGTAATACAATCTTTGGACCGCAATTCAGTTCCCAGATTACTTAACTATCTTACTGGGACCGCAATTCGTGTGCAACCATATAATCAGTTCTGTGCTATGGGAAGGAGCATTATCATTCTGGAATAAAACTTCTCTTAATCAAACAGGTCTTCTACTTGAATATATTTTGTATACACATGTATGTGTATTTTGTATTTATATCAGAACGTTTCTCGGGAAGAATTTTTACAACTTACTTATTGTATGGGGTTGTGTGAGTGAGTTAATTAAATACATTTCGTCTTTGGGATGATGAACACCACCAAATACCCCGAAGAATTGCAGGCTGACACAGTACTCATTTGGACTAGGAAGGTATATTCTTCAGAAGGATAAAGCTCCTTCTCATAGAGCAAAATTGGTTAAATCGTTACGGAAGATCAATAAAGTCGACAGAATAGATGCGCCAGCGTAATTTTGCGCAACCTATCGGCAAAGAATATTAAACATCATCTGTAAGAAAACAGAATTAATCGAATCTCTGAGTTCTGTCTAGGTTTGCTATATTGCAAAAGAGAAAATTGTATGCCAGAAAGATACCAATTGGTTATCAAGAATATCCAATTACAAGTAAAAACTAGTTCAAATTTAAATAATTTGTTGTATAATATTGGAAGTTTCTGTCTTTAATTTACGTTGCATAGTTTTTGTAATTTTAATAATTTTTTTATAATTAAGTCTTTATGTATATACCAGCACTTTTGCTGTGTTTTATATACGGATTAAGTACTTATTCCATATAAAAAGTGAATGTAGGGCTTTTGAACACGACTAGGACAACTTGTTTGACATTTTTGAGACTTCTTACTTAGCTTAAGTACTAATAATAGTAAGACTTTTCGGACTTAGATCGCGTCGTCGTGGAATTGAATGATGTTGACGTTTCGCTAACCGTTGCAGTTATCATTATAAAAGTGTAATGGGTACTGGAATGTTGGATCAGGTATTTACAGGATTTCTCTTAGCCATGGTTGGCTGGCGGAGGACTCGTAGATTGGTAGCTGGTTTTCTATTGCTTGGTTGGTTACGCACGATAGCTAACAGAAACCCTATAAATATCTGATCCGACAGTCCAGCACCCATTACGCTTTGATAATTTTACCTATAATTCTACAACGACGCGGTGTAAGCCCGAAGAGATGACTTCATTAGACACAAACCGCGGAAGCTTGAAACTTTATTTACAAGGTTCAAATTTAAATGTACCATCATTTTTCGAAGTTTTAATTTTAATGCCCTTTTATACAAAAATGGTAGCGAAGTTAGCGTAAATGTTTAGTTTTTAAGTTTTAGCATGTTAAAGTTTGTATGTGACGTTCTCGAAAATTAAATTGCTAGGAAATTCCTAGACAATGTAAAATTAAAATACTATACAATTTAAATTTTGTTAAGAGACTAATGTTAGTCTTCTTCTTGTACTTATTTCATGTTGAAAATTAGAACAATAATGAGGTGTGCTATTAGAACAACAACGAGGAAGATATCGAAATATCGATAATAATGTTGTTAAGAGACTAATGTTAGTCTTCGTTTTGCACTTATTTCATGTTGAATATTAGAACAATAATGAGGTGTGCCATTCGAACGACGAGAAAGATATCGAAAACGAAAATCTTAAGAAAGATTATTACAAAAATCATGTTTTGGCCTTTCTTAGTCCTTTAATGTTATCTAATCTTTAATTTAGTCTTGTTTTAATCATCTTCATCTTGCTTTGGTTTGTCTTGGACTTGTATCGGCGCTATCGCAGTCTGTTCTTCTGTTGGCTTAGTTCTGGGTCTCAATTTTGTTACATTTTGCCCTTGTATTATTCTAGTCTTGGTTTGATCTTCAAATTGTAATGATCTTGTCTTTGTTTTTAACTTGTATTGATTTTTGGTCTTGTTCTGATTC
This sequence comes from Limonius californicus, assembly GCA_014611495.1. Lineage (NCBI taxonomy): Eukaryota > Metazoa > Arthropoda > Insecta > Coleoptera > Elateridae > Limonius > Limonius californicus. The sequence goes on from JABXWE010048700.1 coordinate 11,822, forward strand.
TTGCTTGGTTGCAATTTAATATTTCTTTAATTTTGTTTTGGTCATGCCTTGGCGTATTTTGGTCTTGTCTAAATCTTAACATAGTCTTTTTACATCGTCTTAGTTTTATGTTAATTTTAGCTTCGTTTTACCTAGGCTTTGTCACATTTCCTTGGTTGTATAATTATTTTAGGATTAATTTGGTATAGTTTTGTTTATTTTTGCTTTGTCTTGAGTTTGGTTGGGTCTTGTGTTCATCTTCAATTTCTCTTAGTTGTACTGTGGCCTAGTTTTGAGATCGGCTTGGTCTTGCTTCGTTTTGGTCTTACTCTCAATTTGGTATGGTCCTAATTTTTTCTTGTCTTGGGTATATTTTAGTTTAGTTCTAACATTTCCTTGCTTTTATACTGGGTTTACCTTGGTTTTGTTTCAACTTTGTCTTAATTTTGTGTTACCTTGGTTTAGTCTATGCTACGTTAGCAAATAAAAATAGGGCCACTGCTATATTTAGAAAATAATTGCGAGTTTGGTTACGGTTGACGCTGCTTCTCGCATCCTAGCTTCCACTTCCTTCTGTCGTTCCAGTTAACGGGCTGTGGATTTCTACTAGTCATCTCTTCTTGGACTTCTTGTCCGCTTGCCCTCTTGGGTCTGCCCCGCTTTTTTTTCTGTGAGGGCTTTTCATATTTTGTTTGCCCACCGTTCTTCTGGAATTCTCTCTAAATGACCATACCACTTTAAACATTTAGCTCTAATGATTTCAGTTATGTTGATGTCAACTCCCATTTCTTCTCTTATTTCTATGTTTCTCACCCGATCTAATCTTGTCAGTTTGCAGCACCTCCTCCAATAATCCATTTCGAGTGCCAATAGTTTGTTTTTATTAGCTTTCTTGATCTCCCATAATTCTGACTCGTATGTAGCTATACTTTCTACTACTCTTATATATTCTGATTATCGTAGAATTATTTATGGACGGACTCCATAATACGCTGTTTAATTGTCTTATCACTGCTCTACCATGCTCTATTCTGCTTTTTATTTCATCATTACTGTTTCCGGAATTAGTTGATTTCACACCTAGGTATTTAAAGTAATTTATATGTTTGATGCTGTCTGTCCCAAGATTTAATAGATTCCTGCTCCTCCTACAACCATATATTCTGTTTTCAATGTATTTATTGTAAGGCTTCATGTTCTATATTCTTCTTTTAGTTTTCGCAGTATGTAGTCTATGTGCGGTTCATCTTCGGCCAATATGGCCTGACTATCAGCACAGTGTAAGGTACACAATTTTCGGTTTTCAATATTTATTCCCATATTGCAGCATTTTCGTCTCCAATTCTCGAGTGCTTTATTGAGTTATATTTTGAACAAAGTTGGGGCAATACAGCAACCTTGCTTAAGTCCTTTAGTGACCTTAATTTGCCTTGATGTTTCTTTTCCTATTTTGATAAAGTTGGACATGTCGATATATAGATTTTTTACAGCTCGTCTGTACAGTGGATTTATCTTTCGATGTTTCATGGATTTCCATAATTTACTCAGTGGTACACTGTCGTACGCTTTTTGCAGGTCTATAAATATGTTATGCGTCTCCAGGTTATAGGCGAGTCGCTTTTCCGTTACTTGCTTTACACAAAACAAACTATCAATAGTCGATCTCCCGGCTCGGAATCCGTTTTGTTGCTCTATATCCACCAGTTCTTGTCCTGTTCTCTGTTTTATTATCTTCCCGTATATTCCGCTTATTGAATTTGTCATGCTCAACCCTCTGTAATTACCGCAAATTATTCTCCTTTTTTATAGATGTTACTTATATACGTTTCCTTTCATTCGGATGGTAGTTCCCATCTCTCATAAATATGTTAAGTACATATGCAAGAAGCTCAAAAAGCTTCTCCAGTCCATCTTTAATTAGTTTAGTGGTAGTAGTAGTATTTTTCACGTTTTTACTACTTTTCTTCCTCTGGCGTAATTTCATTCTCTGATATTGAGATATCTGTTTCTTTGTCTTCTTCATTTACTGTGCTGGTGATGAATTGATGTCTCGGTAAAGAGTTCTTCATAGTGTTTTTCCCATTTTTCCAAGGTTATTAGTTATAATTTGCTATATTGCTTTGTATCTGTCCTCAGTCATTTAAAGGTTCTCCATGCTTCACTAGATCTGGTGGTACCCAAGTATCTGTCAATTTCCTCACATTTACTTTGCCACATATCATTTTTTGCACGCACTACTGTTCCTGCTCTTAGTATGTATTCTTGTCTATCTTATGCATTTCTTGTTGTCAGCCATTTTTGGTATGCCCGCTTGTTTTCATCAACCATGTCTTGTATCTCATTACTTCACCATGAAGTGTTTCTGTTTCTTGAAGTAGTTGTTTTATCCTCTCCAAGTGCCTCTTTTGCGGCTTCTTGAATTTTTTGTATAATGTCTTTGTACATGACAGTGGCAGTGGAGTATTCTCGTAATCATTAAAGATTATATCTTGTACTGTTTGTATTCGTGTTTGTGTGCATTTGTTGATCGTTGGTTGTATTCTGCTCGGATTTTCCCATTTTGTTATACAGAAAATAAATTTTTGCTCGCAGTTGATAATGGTCCGATCCGCATTCTAATCCTCTGAGGACTTTTGTCTGTTGATGATGTAATCGATTATAGACTTTAACGTGTTTGTTGTACCCAGGTGTATTTGTGAATATTATTAAGGTTGAAAATCCATTAAAAATTTTTAAGGAGGCTTGTTCAGATACGCTTGTTAGTCTATCACCATTGTTATTGCTTCGGTCTTCCCCATATCTCCCTACCACTTTGTCATTAATCCTTGCACCTATTCTCGCATTAAAGTCGTCCATTATAACAGGTTTTTTCCTGTTTTTAATATATCAGATTACATTCTTTTGCACCAGTTGCATAGCGGAGCACTGCGGACACCTATCAAATGGTAATCGTAATGTACTCGGATAGGTGACATGGTATAGTGGCATATGCAACCGGTAGTGCTTCGGAGAGCACGTAAAGCTGTCGGTCCCGGTTGTAAAACATGTAGCGTCTCTTCTCTTCTTAGCCTCCTTCCTTCTATGAAAGACTTGCTCAAAATAATAAAGCTTTACAAGACCAAAATAGGAGTAGTCAAAGGACTGATCTAAATCTGTTAATCTTCCAGTTATTTCGTATTTTTGAAAAATTTCATTATTTCAATTATAATTTTCTAGTATACCTAGTATACTAGGGTTATATGTTTAATTGGCGGAGGAAATTTGTAAGAAACTCCAAAAATCTGAAATTTTAAGAGTACATCTTATTTAATAGACAATATTTGCCATGAGAGAGTACGAAATAATTAGATTTTCAACCAAAACTTTTCTTGTTTTGTAAAAAAGTAGTAATAACTAGATAAAACGACGGAAAAATTTAATATGGGCGAATACCTAAATAAAATAATATACAGGGTGTTTTTATATGCTGGACAGTAACGCGATTTTACGTTTAGTTTCACTAATTAATTTCACAATAAATGTGTGCTGCATTTCAAGTAATAAAAGAACTATCGCTGACTCATCCTGTATAACTGATGTTATGGCCTTCCGGGTACGACATTTTCATTTTCATAACGTCAAAAAGCCATTTATAAAATATGAATCCTACTTTTACAAGCAATATTCCTTTGTTTAGATTACACTCGTCCTAATGCAAACGTATTATCGAAATGGTTAGGAACAACAATGGGCAATTTATTAGCGTATCTGCGGCTGTCTGTAAGCAAACATAGATAAGCCGCGCATTTTTGGCGTTGGGTGGTAAATGCAACCACGAAGAAGCAGCACTGCCCGTTAGAATACATGAATCTTAATTGCTTAGTGGAATTACATTTTGCGCGACAGTTAGCTCGATTCTGGAGGTTTCACGGAACACGTTACTGATTTGGAAAGTGAATTACCGTTAGCTTCAGATTAATCGGTTAATTGCTGGTTAATTCGCAGATACATCTGCGAGAATTTGCAACTAAATCGTTTTCAATGGATTTTCGTATCGAACCGCTTCGTCTCTAATCGAATAATTTGTAGACGCTCTGAAACGAGATGCCTTATGAAATAGTTCTTCTAAATATCGAAGAAGGTCAGGGAAATAAGTATTAATTGTGTACCTTCCTGTAGCTTTTATATCTTAATTTTATGTGAGGAATTATAATTTCTATTGTAGCGTTTGCAAATACATTCAACCACATGATAACAAATATAAGTGTAATAATAAATAATGTAATTATTTTTTACGAGGTCTTTGGCTTTACTTGCGGTTCCTTGTGATTGTAGTGCAAGGCACTGGTACTTTCTAACAATGCCATTTTTGTCAGTAAATACTACCCATTATATTTTAGCCTACCCGATCAGATAGGAATTTTTTTGTATTCAACGTCGGTTATTTATAAACCTGGTCCGTCAACTAAGAGTTAGAACAGTCGTCTGGAATCCGCGAAAGTCGGTCGTGGATTCATCTACAAAGTTGCAGCTTCTGAAAAATTCTCGTAACGTAATTATTTTATAGGTGATTAAGCAAGGTCGGTTAGAAAGCTGCGAAGGAAAATTGGCCGTAAACTACCATACCTGTATTTTAATTAGTCTTAATTATGTCGTATTTTAAAATAATCAGCTGGTCTTGTTTAATATTTCACTATTTTAGAAATTATAGCTTTTAAAACAGTTATAAAGAGGAATTTAATTATGGTTACAAAAACAACATTTCTTGTCGATTTTAAACTGGTATATTTAAATTTCTACTTGTGCTTACCTTAATCTGATTGGACTCGTTTTCAGCACATTAAAACAGATTTTAAAGTTGAATACCTGCAGTGAATATATATTAATTTAGCGTAGGTATTTAGTCAGTGTTATTTTTACCTTGGAAATTGCAAATATAAGAATTGTTTTGGAATCCTACTACACCTTCTTTTTAGTTAAATAAGAGGATTTATATAACCAAGACGATCTTTCAGTCATCTTGGAAATTACAAATAGAAGGGACATCTTAAAATTCTGCTAAACCTTCTTTTTAGTTAAATGCAGGTAATTAAATAACGATGACGATCTTTCAATTATCTTGGAAATTGCAAATATAAGGATCATTTTGGAAGTCTGCTAAACCTACTCTTTAGTTAAATACGGGAAACTAAATATAGATGACGAACTTTAAGTCATCTTGGAAATTACAAATGGAAGGGTCATCTTGGAATGCCGATAAATGTTCTCTTTAGTTAAATACGGCGAATTAAATAACGATGACGATCTTATACACTCACCTTGGAAATTGCAAATATAAGGGTCATCTTAGAAGTCTGCTAATCCTACTATTTAGTTAAATACGGGGATCTGTATATAGATGATGAGCTTCAAGTTATCTTGGAAATTGCAAATATAAGGGTCATCTTGGAATTCCGCTAAATCTACTTTTTAGTTGAATACGGGAAATAAAATAACAAACATCACCTATCAGTCATCTTGAAAATTGCAAATGTGAAGGTCATCTTGGAATTCTGCTAAAACTTCTCTTTAATTAAATACATGGAACTAAATATAGACGACAAGCTTTCAGTCATCTTGGAAATTGCAAATATAAGGGTCATCTTCGAATTCTGATAAAGTTTCTCTTTAGTTAAAAACGGAGAATTAAATAATGATGATGATCTTCCACTCACCTTGGAAATTGCAAATGTAAGGGTCATCTTGGAATTCTGCTCTATCTACTTTTTAGTTAAATACGGGGAATTAAATATCGATGATGAGTTTTCAGTCATCTTAGATATTTCAAATGTAAGGGTCATCTTGGAATTCTGCTAAACCTACTTTTTAGTTAAATACGGGGAATTAAATAACGATGACGATCTATCAGTCATTTTGTAAATTGCAAATGTGAAGGTCATCTTGGAATTCTGCTAAACCTTTTCGTTAGTTAAGTACTGGGAATTAAATAATAATGACAATCGTTTAGTCATCTTGAAAATTGCAAATAAAGGTCATCTTAGGATTCTGCTAAATATTCTCTTTAGTTACATACAGGGAATTAAATATTGATGACGATCTTTCAATCATCTTGGAAATGTGCAGGTGATAATCTTTATGGATGTCTTGCTATTACTTCCAACATTCACTCCACGTGTGGTTATTGAAAGATGATAAGGATCTACAACGCTTTCGGAATTGTTACGAACATAACATTGGTATGAAATTGAAAATCACTGTTTAAAGGTCATTTTAGGATTATGCCAATTTTTATTTGAATTCATTCGTATAGAAATAAGTTGATTTTACCTCTCTTAATGTCTAGTTTTTCAAAATCGGAAATGTTCTTTTAGTAATGGTGATATTGGTAATGACGAATCAACGGTATTCCTGGGTTCTTCTGAGCATTATTTCGAATTGCAAACTTTTCATAATTTTGGAGTTACTGCAAATCTTTTCATGATATCATTATGCTAAATCTGCTTTTCAGATGCTTTTAGTCATTTTCAGGTTAATCAAACACTTTACAATTTAAAAAATTGATAAGCGATAATGTTCTATGGGTTTCGAAATATTATTTTGAAAATGGTAATTTTAAGGTCATCTTTGGAATCTTTAAAATTAATTTTCAATTACTAACAATCGAAATAATCTTACAATCATTTTGTGGTTATTCGCTGTTTTTACAATTTCCAGGAATTGGAAGTTCCTAATGTTTCCTGAGTTTCCAAAAATGTATATATTCTAAATACAACTTTCAGTGCTATCTTCGGGATCTTTAAATTTCTTATTTACTTGCTTGAAATTGATATAATCTTCTTATAGTCATTTTATAGTTATTACAAATCTTTACAATTACTAAGAATTGAAAGTTGTTAATGTTATTGTAATCTCAAAATGTATACAGTAAATAAAGATGTGAAAGTCATCGTGGGAACCGGAAGAGGTTGATAATATTCTATATGTACTTCAAAATTTTTGAAATTACTAGATTTTAGAAGACGATGCTGGATTATTGTTAGTCTCCAAATATCTACATGATTTTGAAAATACCAAGGTTTAATTGGAGTCATTTCAATGATTTTCTAATGTGTGGGAATCTAAAGAAGCTAACGATCTTTCAGTCAGATTGTAGTTATACCAAAGCTTTACGTTTACTAAAACTGATATGTTGCCAAATATTTATATGATTTTGAAAATCAAATCCTTGGGGTTATTTTAATCATTTTTCATGGAGTGGGAATCTAAAGAAGTTAGATTTCGGTCAGATTGTAGTTACTCCAAACGTCTACATTTATGTAGAACTGGAAACAGATGATTAGTTTACAAATATCTATATGATTTTTGGAAATGAAAATACCAGGCTTACCTTGGGGTCATTTTAATATTTTTACATTGAATAAGAATCTAAGAAAGTTGATGTTCTTCCGGTCGGACTGAAGTTACTTCAAAGCTTGACATTTATAAGAATTGGATTCAAATGATTGGTTTGCTAATATCTATATGATTTTCGAAATGAAAATACCAAGCTTGCCTTGGGGTCATTTTAATATTTCTGTTATTGAGTAAGAATCTAAAGAAGCTCATGGACTTATGGTCAGAATGTAGTGGCTCTAAAACTTTACGTGTACTAAAAATTGGAATCAGGTGATTGGTTTCCTAATATTCATATAATTTTGGAAATGAAAATACCAAGCTTGCCTTGGGGTCATTTTAATATTTTTTCCATTGAGTAAGAATCTAAAGAAGTTGAGGTTCTCCCGGTCTGACTGAAGTTATTTCAAAGCTTGACATTTATAAGAACTGGATTCAAATGATTGGTTTGCAAATATCTATATGATTTTCGAAATGAAAATACCAAGCTTGCCTTGGGGTCATTTTAATCTTTCTGTTATTGAGTAAGGAAGCTCATGGACTTATGGTCAGAATATAGTGGCTCTAAAACTTTACGTGTACTAAAAATTGGAATCAGGTGATTGGTTTTCTAATATTCATATAATTTTGGAAATGAAAATACCAAGCTTGCCTTGGGGTCATTTTAATATTTCTGTTATTGAGTAAGAATCTAAAGAAGCTCATGGACTTATGGTCAGAATGTAGTGGCTCTAAAACTTTACGTGTACTAAAAATTGGAATCGGGTGATTGGATTCCTCATATTCATATGATTTTGAAAATGAAAATACCAGGCTTGCCTTGGGGTCATTTAATATTTTTCCATTGAGTAAGAATCTAAAAAAGTTGATGATCTTTCGGTCAGAATGTAATTACTTCAAAGCTTGACCTTTATAAGAATAGGAAGCAAATGATTGGTTTGCAAATATCTAAAAAAGTTAATGATCTTTACGTCATATTTAGCTAGTTCAAAGCTTTATATTTATTAAGAATTGTAAATGGAATATTAGGCTTGAAATATCTATTAGAATTTGAAAATTAAAATACTGAAACCACCTTGCGGCTTTTTCAATTTTTTTTCCATTGAATAGAGCCTAAAGAGGCTAACGATCTTTGTTCCTCTTGCGATTCCTGCATATCATTCCAGTTACTACAAATTGTATATGGGAATGTACGATTATCTCTATATCTATAAGACATTTAAAATGAAATTTCTTGGTTATCCTGGACCTATTCTATTTTTACTTATTAGGTTTACTCTATATTTTTCCAGTTAGTAAAAATGAGAAGATGATAATGTTCGTTTATGATGAACACTCTTGTGGATGATATTCAAGGCCACTGTATGGTTACTACTTCCACAGTCTTGGTGAAAATTGAAATAACAATGTGATTTTAGGGTCTGTTTAAATTTTTCTAGTAACTGAGACTTCGAAGTTGGTAATAGTTGTTCTAGTATGACCTAGAAAATGAAAATGGATGTATTTTTAAGATTTTGTAGTTGTTTTTATGTTAGAAAATGCCCCATTTGTAGATTACTGAGTAACCTTAAACATGGTAATTCCAGGCAAATATTTGGTATTGAAGCATTACAGCAAACATTCCTGCTTTTTCTCAGATGTCAGTTTTCTTGCAACGTATTGTAAATTTTAAGAAGTGGTCTAAAATTTAAAGAATACGTTAGGTAGGGTAATTACCTAATATGTTTGAATTTAATGAGGACCATTTGATTTCAGATACAGGGAGAAGGAAGCTCTGCAGAAGAGACTCAGCAGAGTTGTAGAGGCAGCTTCGAGGAGTAGTAGGAAGCATTCTAGTTCACAGGGTGAGTTCCTCATGTTACGCACATACTGTGAATTGTTCGAATAATTAAAAACGAACAGTCTTTCCGTTGTACTAAAGATGTATAGATGTAATTTAGTTGCCGAAGTCCGTATTTAGGTGTTCTAATGATCGTGGTGGTAAGGGGTTTTCTTGAAGTTTTATATACTTGAACTACCGTCCCCATTCAACCCTACTACCACGATATCCTGGTTTTAACTTTTTATTCCATCTACATTACTAACAATCCCACACAAAAAGTGTGATCTAAAGGATGTGTATTCCATTTGTCGAAATGAATGGGAGGAGTTAAGGCCAACATGCAATGGAAATAGAGTAAAAGCTTTACAATTTGTACAATTTGTGATAGTTACGGTCTTCGGCGAGGTCTTTCAAATTGGATAGAAATAATATTAATTAATTTTCTAGTCGTATTATACATTAATTAACTCTATGAGTATAATTAATTTGTTTGACTTTATTAGAAACTTCTGGTATAAAATATGCAAACGGAATATTTTCATCGCATGCTTTCATACTAATTCGCGCTATTTATCAAGTACTTCAAAGAATTATTAGTTGATGATCTCGTCGATTTATTAACAGAACGAAGTGGACATCTGGATGAATTATCATGAGAACTATTATTGCTATGTCGTTGCTAATCGCAGCTTGACTGCAAATTACTGCTAATACATACTACAATCAAGCGCTGTGTTTTTGCAGCTGCATTAATAACGTAATTTATGTTGTTCTTCTACCTTGTCCGAAACGATTTTCATACTCACTCGCTCTTATGCCATTATGCAGTTATAATTTAATCAAGCGAGCTTGTTAACATTTGTTTCCAGTTGACTGTACTTGTGTAATTGAAATGTTTAAATGAGGTACGTTTTTTAGCGAAAGTTGGACCAAATTGTATACCTGTAATTTATTTGCTTGTAGTTACCGAATTACCAGGCTTATTTGGAAATAAGTCAGTAAAATTAAACAGTAAAACAGTAAAATTAAACGTAAATTTGAAAAAAAATTATTATGCTGAAATCTTAGAAATCTCCTCATTTTGAGGTCGCGAAAAATCGGTCGCGGGTTCTGATAAAATGCTCAAGATGGAGGTGATAGCCACTCGATGTATGCGGGATGATTACAAATTTCCCCAGTTAATATGATCAATAAGTTACACAGTGCGAGCGGCCGCGTGCGGTTGGGCGTTATCGTATAAAAGCAAGACTCCAGAGGTCGCGCGTTCTTAAAAGATTCTTAAGATGGAGGTGATAGTCACTCAGTATATGGGGGATGGTTAAAAATTTCTTAATTGATATGCCCAATAAGTTGTACAATGCGAGCCGCCGCGTTATGTTGGGTGTTATCATGCAAGACTTAAGAGGTCTTAGGTTTTAAAAAAGTTCTCTAGATGGAGGTGATAGTCACTCAACGTATTAGGAATAGTTAAAAATTTCCCAATTGATATGCACAGTGCAAGACGCCGCATGCGGTCGGGCGTTATCGCGCAAATGCAAGACTCCAGAGGTCAGCAATCCTCAATTTTACTCTGAAGCGCCCTTCTCAACCTTCTTAAGATCTCACCCTACATGTCTGCAGTAATTGTAACATGCTTTAGAAAATCAACCATCAATACGCCTTCCGGTTCCAAAAAAATAGTACCGATAGGCTTTCGGCACTCGAACATTTGCTTTAAATTAGAGGAAACCCTCAGGCTCCCACTGTATTGATTGCTGTTTGGTTTCCACATTTGTGTACGAAATCCGCCAATCACAATGTGATTCAGATACTTATCGCCGTCCATTTTATAGCGATGCAGGAAAGTTAGTGCAGAAGCCATCCCTCAACATCTTTGGCATTCGCTTCGCAAAAAGTTTTTGGTACTGCAACCTATTCCTGACAATTTCAAACAATAACGTACGTAAAATTCGAAGAAAATATTTGTAGTTGACAACCCCTTTGTTGTTCGTCGTACATGTTTGTTCGGCCATATTTGAAATTCCTACACCTGTGTCTGACCTTTCCTTCACTCACAATGCCTGGATTATAAAACTCGCATATTTTAAGGCTTTATTATACCACTGAATACAATGACAGAACCCCGTAAAGTGGTGTGTGGCTAGCCCATCAATCACTAAAGTACCCCCGCATTCGACGCCCTTCATTCGGCGGCCTTTAGATTATGAATAAGTCTCGTATATTGCGATCAATCTTGATTATGACAAGAGCTTTAAAATTGCGAAATTTTGTTGGTTACAACCGATCGTTTAAAAACCGGAATAGGAACAGGAAACGTATGAAGTATGGGAAATTTATTTACAACTATTATCCTGGTAATAACATTTCTATTTTGACATAAACCTGAACTTCAGTTGTTCGCTTGGTGAACGTCTTAATCTCCAGAGGTATTCCCCAGTCAAGTTATTTTAGTTAGTTCAAGTTGTTACTGAGGATGGCAGCCTAGTTGCCGAACTACGTATTGAGAGGTGTTCTAAAGATCGTGGTGGTAAGGGGTTTTCGAGAAGGCCTTCGAGACCGTAGAGACGTGGGCAATATTACGGGCATTAAGAAACTGCAGAATAGACCAACGATATATTGATCTTTTAGAAACAATTAGCAAAAAGGCCACAGCTACCTATAAAATGCATCAACCCACAGATCCAGTTCCATTGAAAAGAGGACGACAAGGAGGCTGTCTATCACCCAAGCTGTTCACGCTAGCAATGGAAGACATCTTCAAAAAACTTGAATGGCAAAATATAGGAAAGAGACTCAATCATCTGAGATATGCGGATGATATCGTACTTATAGCTGAAAACTACAATGACTTGAATTATATGGTAAATAATTTTAATAGACAAGCAGCAAGTGTTGGGTTAAAGATGAATCTTGCCAAAATAAAAACGATGATGCCAACAGAACAACAAGAAACAGTAAGCGTAGATGACATAACTATCGAAAACGTCGAAGAATATATATATCTGAGACAGATAGTCCGTCTTGACCGAGAAAGCCAAGCGAAAGAATCCAAACGAAGATCCAAGTTAGCATGGGCGGCTTTCGGTAAACTCAATTTTATTCTAAGATTTAATAAGGTACGACTACATCTGAAAACAAAAGTCTTCAATCAGTGCATCCCGCCGATAATGAGCTATGGCGCAGAGAACTGGTCATTCACAAAATCACATCTACAAAAACTGGTGGTGACACAACGGGCGATGGAAACAGCAATGCTCGGAATATCTCTTTCAGATAAGAAGAGGAACACCTGGATCCGCCAGAAAACTAAAGTTACAGATGTAACGGAAGGGATCGCAACCCTTAAATGGAGTTGGGCCGGGCATGTGGCACGGACGAACAAATCCAGATGGACAATAAACATGCTACAATGGCGATCATGGTCAAACAAGAGAGGCAGAGGAAGACCCCCGAACAGATGGACAAATGACATCAAAACAACAGCTGGTTTAATGTGGATAAAGGAAGCTCAGAATAGATCCAAATGGAAATCCTTAACGGAGGCCTACGTCCAATTATGGATCGAAAGTGGCTAAGAAGAAGTAGAAGAAGGGGTTTTCCAAAGTTTATTTACTTAAGCTATCGTCTCCAATTAATCGTATTCCTATTTTTGCTATAAATATACTTCTCTTGGCATCGCTGGAAAAGAAATTGAGAAAGCCTTGTATCTACGCTGTGATTGTCTATGATTTGCCTTAAAAAATGAATATTTAAAAAAAAATAATACAAGCATATAAAGTATAATCCTCCATTGTAGAAATTAAAAAAATGGGGAAGACTTTATATCCGGCAATTACAAGAAAAAACATAGTCATATGGGTTTTATTTAGAGCCATTCTAACATGTAAGGGTACTGCAAGAAAATGACTTTTCACAGCCTATTACAAAAACATTTTTTTTTTGCTACTTTCTTATAAGCTAGTTTATATATGCAGTTTATACTGAAAATTAAGCAGAATGTGCAGTTTTTAAGCTATGAGAAAATAATTTTTTTATAGCCTATGAAGGAACGATTTTCGCAGCCTATGAAAAAATTGCTTTTACAGCCTTTGAACAAATGGTTTTTGCTGCTTATGAAAATGGATTTTTCACCGCCTACACCAAAACGATTTTTCGATTTTATATATATAATGAATTATATATTAGATATTAAATAAATGTTTGTGTTTTTTAAACGTTCTGGCAAATACGTTTATATACTTTTTTAATTAACGCTATATTTGACTAAATTAAAACTAAGATTTAGAATATTAATATTTAAAAAATTGTTTAATGTGTATGTGATTAATAAAGCGATCTAGATTTAAATAAATCCTAACACGTCTATTTTGATTTTCTTCATATTTAACAGATCTGCAAAAAGTATTCAATATAGGTATAACATTTCCTGCAAAAATATATTAACCGCATTTAGTTAAATCCTTAAAGCATCAAATAAATCCGAAAATGTTCACTTTGTTTCTGTCAACATTCAACAGATTTTTCGGGACATTTATTTTTGTACTTATTAAATTCCCAAATATTTAATTACCTACATTTTTAAAGTTTAAAATATGTGCTACAACCTACCATACAAATTACCCCATCCGATTGGTAATCGTGGGGCTTTCACGTGAATAACCTTCTCTGGAATTGCTGTCATTCGGATTCGATGTTAAACTATAGGTCCCCTTAGCGCTGAGGAGAAACTCGTGGCAGAGAAGAGTCCGGCGTCCAGTAATAGTTTGGAAAGGCTGTTAACGTCAATATATCTGGCATATTTAATATAGAGAATTTTAAGAGAACGAGGTATAATTATACATTAAAACAGTTAGCTAAATCTAAGAATATAGTTTAATTAAAATAACTAGGAGATTTAGTTTGTTCCGCCTACTAGAGTTGGTATTATTTAGTAAGTACCCTGTAATGTGGTCTATTATGAAAGATATAAAAATTAGATACGGAAACTAAAGTGTATCTGTGTAATATGTTTCTATCCGGTTTAAAGTGGATATTGCATAAGGAGAATTCTGACACTACAGTTACTAGCGATTAGAAGACATCGTTGGAATATATATGGATGAAAAACAGGGGCGTCGTTAGTCTATTTCTTAAGGGAGCTCTACTGCTTCTTGCTATTTCTCAATTACGTTATTATACAGGGTGTATCAGTAATAGG
>JABXWE010048701.1:0-13707 GCA_014611495.1 Limonius californicus
ATCCGAACGACAGAAATTCCAGAGGACAAACTTTGGTAAACTGTAATTTCGGATTTACCTAGAATATACGAAGTAAATTTTTGGTTTACATTGCTTACAGTAATTTACTTATCGCTTCCGCAATTGCTTTCTGGAAACAACTAGTAAAAATTTAAATTAATTTAGGATTTGGTGTTGCTCATACAATAATTTACCTTCAAGTAAACTCTGCCTCACAAACGTCTGATAAGGTTTATAATTCCAATAAGGAACAATCTTTTAGAAGTTTCCTGTAAGTAAAAGTTTCAATGCATTTTAAATGATCCTTATATGTACATCATTCTAGAATTGACAATATTGAACCTAACTAAGAACCAAATCTTGTAATCGCGGATATTTCATATTTAGAAAAACAAATTAACAACCTTATAACTGCTTGCATTCTTGCATTCATTGCTGTAATTATCTTCTGAATGGATTCTTGCGAGATGTTGTTCCATTCTTCTGTAAGTGCTGTTGGAAGCTCTCACAAGATATTAGATAAGGGTATTCGGTTTCCCAAGCTCATCCCAAACCTGTTCTATCAGATTCAAGTCCGGACTAAGAGAAGGCCACGCCATGCCGGTTAGTTCTACTTAAGAAGATAATCAGTTACAAATTCTTGCTGCATGTGGCCAAACGTTATCATTGATTAGAATAAAAGCACCGCATACAAATGGAGCATACAAGACCACATGTTCTTGGAGGATATCTGTTACATATCGAGCTGCTGTCAATGAACCTTCATTAACAAACACTACTAACTCAGTGGGAGCTTCGTGGAAATTACCGGCTCAGATCATTAAAAACCCTTCCTGAAAACTAACGCGATGAGTGACATTTCGCTGTACCTAGCGTACCCCTCGTCTTCGCCATACTCGATCATCACCGTATAAACAAAATGTTGACTCATCCATAAAGAGTACAGAACGATATTTGGCCATGCAATTGTTGTGAATATGAGCAAAATGAAGCCTGCCTACTCGATGATATCTGAGAAGTTTAGACTCTGTGGCTGGCTTGTATACCTTTAAATTAACTTCTCGAAGTGTCGTTCTTACCGTCCACTAATATTTGTACCACGTACTTGCAACCGACAACCTTTCACCCTAACTACAGTAGTATACCTGTTTCATAATATGAACGAAACAATAAAACGGTCATCTCCATCCTGGCTTGCTTCCAAATAAACCCGTCTCCTGATACCGTTGCTGCCCTTGATCGCTCATTTTATACAAATGTATTGGTAACACTAATAAACGTAAAATTTACCTGGCATCAGCGAACATACCGAGTAACAGTGTTTCCTTGATCTTCACCACATTTGATCTGGACCATCATCACCTTGTAAATAAAATCTTGACTCATCTATAAAGAGTACAGAACAGCATTGCCCTGCCGTCCAATTTTTGTGGATATGAGCAAAATTAAGCCTGCCTACTCGATGATATCTGAGAAGTTTAGACTCTGTGGCTGTCTTGTATGGCTTTAAAGTGCCTTCTCAAAATCTCCTCCTTACCATCCACTAATATTGGTACCACGTAATTCCAACAGACAACTTTTTACCCTAACTGCAGTAGTATACCTGTTTCTTAATACGGACGAAACAATAAAACGGTCATTTAGCTCAGGGGTGGCTATCTTTATCCAGATCTTTCCTCGAAATAAACTCGTCTAGTAATACCGTTGTTAATATGAGCTACCCTCGATGGTTTACTTTAGAGAAATTTATTGGTAATGCTAATAAACGCAAAATTTACCTATCATCAGTGAACATACCAAGTAACTGTAGCGGGCAACAATAACTTAATATTTCTTAATCTGTATTATTATTGTTGTTCTATTTTAGTTTTAAAGTGAGGTAAATATCATTCAGCATCGCGATATAAGTTGTGAATGTAGCTCCATCTAGACATTAATCAAATATTGAAGAATACAGTAAACGTAAACTTTTTTAAGTTACAATGACTAATGCGTACGGAATACAAACATATTTGTGCCTTAACGTAACGAATAATTGATACACAAGGATGGGATACAGGGTTAATATGTAGTTATAGAGACTATACATGCCTCTAGGGAATTGTTTTAGTTAATTGGTCTTAAAATAGTATCACAGAAGAAACTGAACAGGTAATTTGATCTTAAACTCATATGTTTTAGTTTTAAATGTTGTATACTCAGATTCAAGTTTATAGCATCCAAAGAGAAATAAGATTACAATTGACATTAAAATTGGAAGTGAAATCTGTGGTCGCATGAATTATCCTCATCCGCTTCGGGAGCAACCATCATCAACAGGCGTGTCGGTAGCCCTATAATGATTAACGAATTTATGATCCGATCGTGTGCTGCTGACATATAATTATATTATTATCACACCCACAGGCATAATAATCGAAACGACGTGGAATTGGTTTTTAAGGTTTTTACTGGAATATCAATAATCACGTGTACTTTAAATTAGTTAAAATGATATTGCACTGCACTAGAGCAGAACCAAAAGCAATTGTTATAAGTCTCTAAAATTACCTACATGTAAGAGAAAGTTCATGTGTTAATCGCATTAGACAAAATGTAATTGCTATTATTTGCTGAATATTTCAGAGAGGATCTGACAATTGAATCGTGTTTTAGACTAGGGACGTAACCGGAAGTAAGCTACAATGTGTCATATGAATTTATGCTAGAATGCTCGAAACTGTATTTCGGGTTGGAGCTATTTTTCGTTACAGTTAACAAATCGAAACAGATTGCTTCAGTAATTGACTTTATTCCGATTTGAGTTGTATAACCATAGACTTAATTGAAAAACCACCTGTATAAAAATTGCCCTGATTTATTTCTTTACTGCAACTCCCTTGAATTTTATCTAGTACATCCATGTGTATGTTTAATTCATACTCAATTCTATAATTTCTTTAAACAAGCAATGACACCGCCATTGTTGGTTGTGTACAGTAGCTACCTCGCACGAACCCTAAAACTTCTGAGCAAGGAGAATGTTTTCAATAATTCATTATTTGCTTGATTTCACTACATCACGATTGTGAAGAAGAAGAAATACTTCCAAGCTGGAATGCTGTAGTAAAATTTGCCCAGCTTTTATTACGACAACGTATCCTGTTGTTCTTGTAGAGATGCATTAATGTTATACGATCAATATACTTTTAACAACCTGCTTGTAAAATTGTCCGTTTTTATTGCGTTATAAAGTGTCGATGGTTTAATTAATTTTTATTGGTTCATTACTTAAGAAGTGGTAGTTTATGGTTTATGATTGAACATGGAGAATCACAGATCGTATTTATCAACTCAATTGTAAACTAAAACACCTTCTTAATAATTGGAACAAAAATAACCCACAATAGGAAGACTATGGCACAATAATAAAGTTCTCTATTTAAACTGCCGTATTTGATACCCGTTTTAATTAATTATAAGTATATGCAGCAATAGCCCATAAAACTTAATATGCCACTATTCTGTTTTGAAAAGCCACTGAAATTATATAGACTATAGAGCAATCCATAACGTTGTGTCACTCTATTAATATTATAATTAATAATTGAATAAATTAACTAATATTGCATCAGTTATAATTATATAAATATTGCTGAAATATTATAAAATATCTGAAGGTTTTTGAAGGAGTACACTGATAGTGGCAATAGCTTGTACGAGAACTCATTTTTGCTATCTGTATGCATTTTGCATACATATCTAATTTCATGTACTAGTAGTAGTATGATGGTAACTCAGTTGACAGAGCGTTCGCTTTTTGAAAGAAATCTCAGTTATAGCTTAGAATTAATGCCCCTGCAGTACTTGCAGCGTTTAAAAACCTTGTTCTGCAACCCAACGTACAGAATTTCCCAATCCGATTAACAACCGTGAGTTCTCAATGTCAAAAACTCTGGAATTTCTGTTATTCGGGTTCGACATCAAACTGTAAATCGTTCAAGGGTCTACCTCAACACTGAGGAGAAGCACGTGGCAGAGAAAAGGCTGGTACTGAAACAGTGGGACGAAGAGGCTATTGATTGATTGAATGACTGCATATAGCTGTCTATATGTATTTTCAATATGGAGATATATCCTTCAAACATAGATATTAGAAATATAGTAAAAAACCTTCTTTTGCAGGACCTTAATATAAACACTGCAATGATGTACAGGTTTTATCATAATTGACTAATTACGGGACTCTCTATACCAAAAATTAAGGATGTATGCTTTTTAACTTATGGCAAACATAATATAATGTCTTAAAAACCAACGTGTTAAGTAATCTGTCATTTAATTGTCATTAAGCATTAGAATTGGCAAGTATATAAAAAATTTTAGAAAACAACAACAGGATTTTGCTCGTACTCTATCAGTTGATAAATGTGTATAGTTTCTTCTTTTTTTAATTTTAGGGTCTACTTATAATGGGAAATGTTGAACAAGATAATCATTTCTAGTTCTGTTTTTGATCACTACCCGAACCTAAATTTCGCAGGTCCACACCTCATCTTTATATATCTTTATTCGCATGAAACGATTTTAATTCAATATGAGACATTGTTGTCTGATCTCTAGCATTTATTTTACACTTACGTACAATTACACCACATTTTATTTCAAGCGTCTCATTGGCAACTTACTTCAAGTTGGTAAAATTAGGTGTGTTTGTTGAAACAATTATTTTGAAAACCATATTCAATGTGTACGTGCAGATTCCGACATTGTGGTGAGCAGTGTAGTTTCATGGAGCCCTTGAAAACTTCATGCGAAAGTATTATTTTAAATATGCAAAGGCTGAGAAAAACATCACATTTTTGTTACGGCTAGTTTTCATCTTGGTTATTACGGTGCGTTCATATTCATATTCCTACCAAGATTTTCTTTTCTCTTTCTATTGTTGTAATTCTTAGATAAATAACTGACAAAAGTTTCTTTAACGCATTTAATTACTATCAATTATACGTACGTTGGAGCTTCCATACAAGCTGCAAACTACATACTAATTTTTACCAAAATTAAATGGTGGTGTATAATATTTTTACATTATTTTACATTGCCCACCATGACTTTACATGGAAATCGACACCTGTACTATGAGTTTACGAGATACATTTTATTCAGCAAATCAACGTGCGTATTTTAGGGCGTCTTAGAAACATGATCTTAAAAGCATCATATAATACCTTCAAACAAACAAAAATGAATACCAAACTTATATTTGGTATGCTAGTCCAACTATAATGGACAGAAAAAGTTTCAGATTATTTCAGAATTTGGGAAAATCAATTTCTATTTTGTATCACCTTTAAAATTTCGAATACCTTTTACCTATGTCAATTATTTAAATACCCCTTTGAAATTTAACCTTGAACACGTACAGCACAGATTTTACGTATCGATCAAGTACAGTTTTCGATTCAGTGTTTCAGTTTCACAGTATATACTTAAATTATTGTGTATGACATTGGCTCCAACTGATAAATACAAAGCGATTCTTCATCAGAGAAACACCAACGTTAGGCAATTTAATCCAACAACTAAATATTTACACTATTAATTGAAGGTTATGTATATTTGGAAAACTGCAACAATTATGTCTCAGTGCAGCTCATTTATTTGTTAAATCCACTGTAATAGTTTGAAAAATAATTAACTGTAATACATTACGGTACTTCAATTACTACTAAACTGTCGGAACGATCTCATTACTATGGTAAAATTTAATTTAATTAACAACATATAAATAATTAACATCATAAATATCAAAGCTTTGAAACTACTAATTACACACTCAGTATCCTACTGCTACACTATAACATACATGAAAAAATATTGGAGGCTGCTACAAATAGATGAGGTCATTCATTGTATAGTGTTGATACGTGGGTATTTATTCAAGACACCACAACGCAAATAAAGGTTTTTAAGTATGGTAGTGGGTGAGAGTATTGAGTAGACAAAATAAGATATGAAGATGAGCGACAGTAGATGATAAACAACTGTTCACTATCAGAAAGAGAAAACCAAACTAGGACAGAAGATGACAGGACATTGCACTGTTGGAAGAAGAAGGATCGACTCTACTCGTCCGCCAGCAAAGCTTACGTACCCTTTGCGGACTGACCTTGCACTGGCTTCCTCCATTCTTGGCTTGGGACGCTAGTCTAGCTCTGACTTTCTATGTCATGGCCTAGGCCCGGTTGGTTTCGGAATCCAATTTGTCTCCGAAACCAACCTTCCCGTACGGGTAGTCAACCACTGCCACCTCGTATGCAACAGCAATCTTGCAACCCACCCAGTTACCCAAGCCAGGGGGTTATTGCCGTGCCCAATGCACCCCGAAATATCGTATGAGCAGCGCGCTTCGTACATCACAAGGATTCACTTCCAGATTTCACGTGAAAGCGGAGTTCTGGTGAACGTCTCCTGGTACCCTAAAAGGAAACCCTGGAAAAAAGAGAACCTGAAAAGAGTATCCTGAAAAGCAAAACCTGGAAAGTAATGACCGGAAAAGGTAAAAATCTGAAAGGGAAAGATCCGAAAAGGAAACACCTGAAAAGAAGAAACCTGAAAAGGGAAATGCTGAGAAGGAATAGACCTGTAAGGGATACCCTAAAAGAAAGTACATGAAATCACGGGACCGACGGTTTTACGTGCCCCGAAATCCGACCGGTTGCGTATGTCAGTGTCAGTATATTTGTTTATCGGGTGCTGGTCAGATTCTTGTATTCTAAACTCGATGGTGATGTATAGCTAGTAATTAACTGCTACTCAATATACAACAGTAATGATCACAAGTGCTGCCATGGAGAACGAGAAATTTCTGGTCTCGTCTTGCTTACGAGAATCGAAACGAAACTCTCTCTATTTCTTGTCTCGCTTTTTAGAAATGAGACGAGAAATATCTTCACAGGAAACGAGACGAAGCGAGAATTTCTCAGTCAAGCTTTGGCTGTTTGGAGACTGTTTAACACAATGCTTAATAGATGTTACAATAATACTTTAAAACACAAACATTTCACATCAAAAAAGAATTTTAATGTCAAATAATCATTTTATTTTCGGGACGTTCTTCTTGATAGCTACTTATCGGTTACTATCAAAGTTTGGTGATTTTCCTATATACGACAATATAATGCTTTCGCTAATTATGTCAAATAATTAACTACCCTTAGAACCGGGTTTTAAATGTACGGATGAAGTTCTAGGCACGCTAACAGTCAAATTTATCCTCCTTGTTACGGTATTTTCGGTCTTTCAGTCGTCCGATAGTCTACGTCAGAGGTTAGTTTACTTATTCTATAGGATTAAACATATCGGGTAGTAGAAGCAACCTACAGTACTATTTCGGCAGAATAAGGCATTTACAAGTGTGTACGAGGTGCTAAGAAATATTTCGAGCGGAACTTGCCACACAGTCTTTACACCCAATGATGGTTAACCAGTAAGAATTTGGCCGGTACCTAACCAAGAGGACAAGTTGTATTGAAAGACGTGACAACGCTGTCGGGTAGATTTATACTAGGGGTTAGTTTATACCGCCCGACAACTATCGGAGATTTTTATTGAAACATTGAAAGACCGTCCCTTAGATATTTTTGCTTATGCTTACGATTCTGCTAAAAGCGGCTTAGTTTTTCCAAAGTATCTCAATTGTTCAAACTCTAAGACATTCAACCTTTGAAATGCATTTACTGTAATTTCCAATAAGTATTTTCCGAGCATTTATATAGCCGATTTAGAAAGTGTAAGTAGGACTGGCTATTTAAAGTGTATGTCCCAAGGGTTATACTACTTATTGTATGCACACTGTCATAGCTTGAAATGTCTTATCCTCTTAGGGTCGGTGTTTCAATGTTGCTATAAAGTTCTAGGCAAGGTATCAGTCAAATTTAACTTTCTGTTACGATATTCTCTGTTTTTCAAGTATCGGATAATCTACGTCAGAAGTTAGTTTATTTATTTTACAGAGTTAAAGTTATCGGTCACTAGAAGAATGTGCATTCCTTCTGCAAAGAGGAAAAACCCGCTATCTAACCGGTAGCATCCGCTACCGTTTATGTTCAATTCTGGGCATGGCTCAGATACATACTTGTTAAATTATCACAAGCATCAGCAGTGTTTGCAAAATAAATTTGTTGATGGAATAAAACTAATTGTCTAAGTGTTAATTAATATAGACAATGTAAAAGAATTAAAGAATTTTCAGTATGTGAACTACTTCCGGTCTTGATCACCCACGTCTACCAATCGCCGTATTATATATTTTCATATTTACTTCATATTATATGCTCAGTTTCATATGAAATGCACCACGCATTAAAAATAAAGTTACGTGTTTGAAACTTTGCTAAAATAATGTTTTATTATTGTGTATGAAATGATCACTATTTCCATTAAAAAAAATCAAGTGGTTGTGGTGTTCGTCTACTGTCTCTCATCAACTTCTTGTTTAGAAACAAAACAATCTCTAGTAAAACATTAATTAATTGTTTCGAGATTTTGTTACATTTTGTGACAAAATTAATGTTTTAAAATGCCTACAGTAAGACAACGTAGAAATTTTAACCACATTTGCACGAATATGGTCTGCTTGGCCAGAAGAAGGCATTCAGCGACATCGTCCAGCTGATAGACCTCCACGTAGCAGCAATGTTCGTGAAGATCGACTTCTTCGAAGAACGGCTACACGAGACCGCTTTCAAACAAAAGGTCTGAAAAATCTTTTCATTTGGACTGGGAACCTACCGTCCATTCCAACGGCTCCCTTTAACTGCACATCACAATTGTTAGGTTTGCTTGGTGCCAAGAGCGGTAGCATTGGAATCACCAATGGAACGACATTGTCTTCAATGGCGAATCAAGATTGTGTTTGTGGGCAAACAACGGCCGCAGGAAGGTATGTCGATATCGAGGGGAAAGACGAAATCTAGAGTTTGTTGAAAGACGCCATACAGCTGTAAGACCTAGAGTTATGTTTTGGAGTGCGAAGAACCCTTCTTGTGTTCCTCCCAGGCACTTTAAATGCTCATCGCTATATTCATAATGTGCTGGAACCGTTATTGGTAGCATTCATGCAGACGTTGCCAAACGGTATTTTCCAACAGGATAACGTACATCCACACACTGCAAACATTACCAGAACGTACCTCCAACAAGCACAATTGCAAATGTTGCCCTGGCCTGCACGATCACCGCATTTATAGCCGATCGAGCATTTTTGGGACATGGTGGGCCAGCGACTAAGGTTATTTTCCAAGAGCTCCTAACAACTTAGGCGAGCTGAGACACCAACTTGAGGTACGATATGGAATGAAATACCCCTGGAGAACATAGACCACTTGATAGAAAGCATGCCACGACGAGTAAATGGTCGCATTGCTGCTCATGGCGATGTTACACATTATTAATATGGTGGAGTAGGGAAATAACAAAAAAAAAAAAACGAAAATATAACTTATATAACACCATGATTAAAAGTAGTCTATTGTATGGCTGCGAAGTATGGAGGATCACGGAAAACAATAAGAAAAAAATAGTCGCCACTGAAATGGGCGCACTACGAAGATCCGCTCGAGTATCACGCAGAGAAAAATTGACAAATGAACATGTAAGAGAACAAATGGGCATCGAAGGTACGTTATGAATTATGTTGAGAAACGTCAGCTTGTTTGGTATGGACACGTACAGCGTATGAATGATACAAGACTCCCTAAACAGGCAATGGGATGGTCGCCAAGAGAAAGACGGAAGAGAGGACTTCCGAGGAAGAATTGACATGAAGGAATTAGGAAAGCAATGAGTGACAGAAATTTACAAGATGGTCAGTGGAACAACAGAAGAACATGGAATCTAGGCATCGGACAGCGACGGCAGATGCTATAAACCGATAATATATATATATATTTTGCTATGTATTAATTATTTACTATTTTTTTGTGATAATAAATTTATAATTATGTAATTTAGTTGGGCGCCAATTTTGAGTTTTCTCAAAATTAATAAACATAAATTAATATTCCAGCATCTAAATTGACTCTTAAAACTGAGGGAAAGATGATTCGTGGCTTCACTAATTTAGATAGCTTTTTATGCAGCAAATATAACACATAATATTATAAACGCAAAATTACATTTTGACTTAGCTTGAATATCCAGTCCCTTGGATGGTAGTGTAGACACTATTTCTTCTAAAACTGCAACATCTGCATATTCATACTGTTTACAAGTCTCATTGTATCGGCCGGAACCAGTTGATATCGACTATGACAGCTTCCAGTACACAAATTCCAAAGTTTGCGAAACAAATTCACTGAATTACTATAATCGTTCAGTTAAATGTTCAATTTTGTCAAGGTAAGTCCTTTCATTGTTATAAACAGCACAGGATTTTTTTTTATTTTCAATAATTAAATGAATGATTTTAATTTTATTTTCTTATTATTTTCAGAAAAATTCCACAAATAAGACTCACTTCAATTAGTAACATAATTCGGTAAATTCTTTTATTATTCAGCACTATAATTCAATTAAACACAAATTCTGGAAACACTTTATATTCACAAACTGTTTTTTAAATTTTGTCAACAAAGTTCATAACCTCATAATTGTGTAAGGTAACGCCTCTTTTATAATAAAATTACATTTAGCACTGATAAAAATTGCGTGCATTTTCTACGATGGCCATAAAGGAACTGATTTCAATTTTTCTTGCCAGAAACCTCTACATAAGTCGACAAAAACGCATCGTTACTATGCAACGTCCCAAATACAAGGATGAAATTTAAAACAAAATCTAGTGAATTTTATAATTAAATTTAAAATAATTAATATTACGCTTATAAATAAACCTATCACAAAACTAATTTCAGATTCAAAATCTACGAATTTTTTAACAACTTTTGATACCCAAATTTCCTATCTTTGAAATGATAAATATTACATTTTTAAAATATAATTAACTCCACAAAAATAACTCCAAAACTCTACAAAAACATAATTAACACACTCCTAATATCATAACACGAGTTTAGTCATACATAAACATCCTATAAAACAGATATTTACAACTTAAATTATCAAAATTCCAAACATAACCTATAACTTCCTATATTTATATAAAAACACAATTATCGTTAATTAAACAATACTATCCAACAAATAAACCTAACAAATACCTTCCTAGATGTAAAATACAACTTATTTAGCCAATATAAAACCATATATTAACAAGATTATATTTAATTCAACCATAAACTTAAATTAACTACTATCTTTGAGTTTTAGGGCTCTGGTACACTTCAAAAATACCCCCATCACTATCTACAACGAGTAATAAATCATACAACAGGATTACCAATAGCCAAACACAGCAAAACTTCACCTGGAGTTCATATTTCATAAAATGATGTAACGTACGAAGTATCGGAAACACTTCTTACATAAAACAGGTTTATAAAAACATTTTTAAACAAAATATTTCATTAATTGATATAAATTACGACATTGTTAATCTATTTATACTATGTTTCAGGTTAAATTAAGGAAATTAATACCAATAAACTCCTTTTAAAAAATATAACAGTCCTTCCGAATGTATTTTAGTGTAGTTTAAGGCATGATTAAGACATTTAACAAATAGTTAATAATAATTACATTAATTTAATATAAATATCATGGCATTTTATATGTTGTTACTGTTTCCTTATAATTGTTAATCTTTTTTTATGAAAACCTGATCATTTCATAAGCAAAAATGAAACATTATTTTAGCAAAATTTCAAACCCGTAGCTTTATTTTTAATGATTGGTGCATTTCATATGGAACGTAGTGTATCTATACCTGTTAAAACATTCCATTTTAACCACAATAAAAATAATTGTTACCGGGTTGTTAATAATTTCCTGGGGTACCTCACGGTAGCAGTATACACATTAATGTTAAATTACAGACTAATGGATCAACAAGAATAAACGCATAAACGGCCAATCTTTCATGTAAACTCCTCTATAAAAAAAATATTTTTTATTTTAAATACCATATTGCACTACAGTTAAGATGGAGTTTCTAGTTCTCCTTGAATTCAGCTCTACATTTTAGTAAAATACATAATGTATATGCGAATTTCCCGACAAGAAATTCGAGGCTCTCGTACGAGAGTCGAACCGACATGATAAATTAGCCGTACGAAACGAGACTAAATTTTTTTCTCGTCTCGTGATTTCGAGATGAGACGAGAGCCCTATCATTTCCCGTCTCGTCCCGTCTAGCGGCACCACTAATAGTTACTTTGTCGCGTCAATTAGGTACTAACTTAAAAAATATTACTACATATTAGAATTTCTTTAATAATGAGTTTCGAAATCGAATTTTGTATTTTACTTTCGCAAGTATGAAATCAAAGCTACCTAAGATAAAAAAATTGCACCCATAACGTCACAAATTCGTCCAGCAAGATCCATTTAAATTAACGTTTAAATTTAATTATTACTTTAACTTCAACTTTATAACATTTAACCGATGTATTTGCAAAATACGCACATATCCTTAGTCTTTATTTAGGGGCGGCTAAAGACTCCATTTGCTTTGAAACCGTTATGTGTTTGTTTGCATTATATAAAAACAATCAAAGCTGTTCAAAACTCTAAGAGTGTATAGGTAGATCAAGATTATTCGGAATATTTTTAATGCAAAGAAATTGAGATTGCAGGAGACTTATTAATCATTTTTGAACATTTATACTACTTCTGTTCTAAGAATTCTAAGCTTTCCTGTATAGGCTTAGGCTTCCTTTCGAATTATCTACTTCTTGAAGGTTCGCTTTGTGAGCACGGTCTGAATTTAAGCTCCTCACAGAATTATCTCATGTATAACCTCTTGAGAATGAAATTGTGTGATATCGTAAATCTGAAAGGATAGCAGGTTTTGTTTCAGGTTTCACTCTGATCCTTAAGGTTTTGTTACGAATAATTTCGCTCTTATTTCCAATAGGAAAACGTAGGGGAAAGGGACATAAGATGACGAAGTGGGTAAGTTGACGAATTGATTAAAATTAAGTAATTCTGATGGGTGGCGCAACATGTATTACAAGAAGACGTGGGCCTTACCAGTACCCCGCTAGAGGTCAACACCAAAATTCAATCGGAAACTGTATCGTCATTTTAAATGAAAATTAAGCTAAACCATGCAACGTGTTGTAATATCGAGTGCTCAGGAAATAGTATTTATCATTTTTTGGGTAAGAATTAAACTTAATTTGCTGATTGTACAAGATGAACTGTTGTTTTTTGCATAACTTTCTGTAATTTAGTTTCAATAATATCATTATTTAAACCAAAACAATCATCATAATATTTGAAATTTTATTTGTAGCTAAGTTGACGAACGACAAAAGAGGATAAGATGACGAGTTCGTCATCTTACCCTCCGCAATTTTTTGGGTTTCTGATTTAGATTGATTATTCTGTATTAATATTTTAGTTTATGTAAAAAGATGGGTAGAACATATATATGCAAAACTGATTTTCTGAGCAACTATCCTGGACGAGTTATTACTCTATACGACAATGGTTCACTTTTTGGTAAGGCCTATTTAAAACTCGCTATAATAGCAAATGCAATGAGTGGATTTAGAGCGACTGGAATAGAGCCATTTGACTCACAAATTTTCACAGATGCCG
>JABXWE010048702.1:0-12219 GCA_014611495.1 Limonius californicus
TTTGAATTTTCTTAGTGGCGTACTGCATTTTTTTAACAAAAAAATGTGAGTTATAGCGCCGCTAGTAGACGTATTGCAGTAAAAATTTGTAAAATATTGGGAGTTCGTTGATACCAGCTATACAGGGAATTTTTCTTTTTAGTATACATAGCCTATGTATACTTTTAAAAGAAACGCGTCAATTTCGCCTATTGTGTATGCAACCAACTATACCGACAACTAAAAATCAGAAACAAACGTCACTATACGCGATTCAAATTAACTTTTCCCGCGCGCACACAATCAGCTGTTTTAGGTAAAACACAGTCTCAATCGCCAGCAGGTTCTAAATAAATCGTTGCGCAGTGTAGTGATTTAGTGAATGTGTGTATTTTTTGTTCTTGTTCGATTTTGGCCGTAATTATGAGTGACAATAATTTATTTATAATTATTATTTATATTATATTATATTATTTATAATGCGAGTAAGTTCGAATTCGACAACACAGACAATTAGAACATTGTAAAAAAAATTCTGTACAATCAATAACGACTCTAACATTTTTAAACTTACTGAAACATGTAGGTAGATTTGCTAAAATTTCATCACGCGTAGGAAAATAAATTGTAGGACTAAGTACTACGTACTACAGGACATTCAACATAGTATAAATTATGGTTTTACACGTTTGTGAAGATAAACCACCAAAAAATATGCTTAAAACAACATACGACGAGTTATTTTTCAACTTAATGAAAGTCAGAATATTTCTATCCCGAATGGTTAAACGATCCTGAGGTCAATTATTTCAGTTAGGCCAAATATGTTCACTACTGCAACATTTCTAGCTCCTGCTTTTGGAAAATAATGGAAAACTAGGTTACGGCACCTTTTGCTTTTAGAATCGCAATTAAACATGCAACAAAACGTTTTGTCATTGCTTTCCTTCTTTGGGGGAAACTCCATTCTTCAAGTATTGACGTTTTAGTTGCTCAAATATATTTTATAATACACGAATGTACCTTACAATAATTTATTAAAACTAAATGATTATATTGGAATTGTCACTAGCGCCTGTGTTTCAGGAGTTCATCACAATTCCGCCAGAGGGCGTATTGCTTAGCTTGAATCGCCTAGTAGTTGTCCATTATTTGAGTATGAAGGTTATGTTGATGCAGTGTTTATATTAAATAAGTAAATCAAAATGAGTTGAACAACGACGATTATTATTGTAAAACATTAAATATCAATAACAGAAAACGGAAATGAAAATAAAAACAACAGTTACAACATGTATTCGAAATGGCCACCTTGTACTTCTAAACAATAACCTAACCGGTGTTGAAAACCACGCACAGCATTCGCAAGAAAGTTGGGATTCAAGCTATTGCATTCGGTACGTATGCGTTCTTTTAATTCATCAATACTTTGTATTGGAATATTGGTATACATTTTTTATTTCAGATATCCCCAAGCAAAGAAGTCATTGGGTGACAGACCGCGGGGGCCACGCTATAGGACCGAATCTTCCTATCCAACGTCCTGGAAACTTGTCGTTTGTAGTAAATTCTGACTAATGTTTACTAGGTAAAAAGAATTTGCTGCACTGGCGGTCTGCACTACGAGCATATTATATAAAAAACATTTGGATACATGCATCTTGAGGTTTTTAATATTAGTCATAGATAAATAGACGCGACGGGTTTAATTTTTTATCACCTTAGCATTAACTGTGGACTTTAATTTGACAGTTGCCTGTCAGAGTTTCACGGAATCCGCGTTTAGAACAAATTAAAAACAAAAATAATAACAGTAATATTGATATGAATGTCTATGAAGTGCGCAAGAAAATACAAATTATTAAATAGATTCATAGCGGTAGCTCGTTACGTGCAACTCGAGATTTATTTGCAGCAACTTTCAAAAATTGACCTATTCCATGTACTAGGTAATACAATACACCGAATTTTGAGGAACTTTGAGGAACACGGGTGTCCCTCTCCAGCCAACCATAGCAGAACGTTACACCCAAGAAATATTATTCAAGAAAATCAAGAAGGAAGAATATGCGCTACTGTAGAAGTAGATCCACGCCAGTCTTCCAGAAGTATTGCTCGAGATACTGGTGTCCATCATAGTGCTGTATTAAAAGTTTTCAGAAAAAATGGATATCGTTCTCATAAACTATCGAAAACCCAACAACTTTAACCAAATGAACAACTTAGACGAATGGAATTTTCTGAAAACAATGGAAAAATCGAACAATGACATTGATTTCCTGAGCAAAATTATATTCACCGATGAATGCACGTTTCCAATAAATGGTCGACACAATGCATTAGTGTGTCGTGTCTGATCGCGAAATAATCTTCGCAAGCATTACAGTTATCGATCTCAACATCCACGAATGTTGAATGTGCGGAGTGGAATTTTAGGCGATAACATTATTGGACCATTTTTTATCGAGGGGAATCTAAATGCTCCAAAATATTTTGATATGCTGCAAAACGAAAGCGCCAAGTTTCAGGGATCAGACTGGATGAAATTTGATTCCAACAAGATGGTTGCCCTGCCTAAAATACTTTAGCCGTACAGTAATACTTAGCAAATACATTTCCTAATCATGTAATTGGCACTTTAAGCACAGTTCCTGAGCCGTCTAGATCCCCGGACTTGTCACTTCATATACACAAGATTTTTTCGTATGGTCTCACCTAAAGTCGAAAATTAATGGATTTGAAGGAGACGAACTGCGAATTAAAGTTCAGAATGCATTTGAAACTATTACCCCACAAATGCTTGCTAATGTGAGAACTGGATTTTACAATCGTTTGGGCTACTGCTTGGTAGAGGGAGGCAGTTTATTCGAACATTAATTGTAAATAATATCTTGTTGCTTTAATTAAGTTCTTGGAAGTGCTAGTGTTGATTATTTAGTTGCTTTTAACCTAACAATGTTGTTTCCTTCGTCCATTATTAATTTATTTTATTTTATTGGCTTATAACAAGACTTAATATGCGCTGTTTTCGTCACTTCTTTAATAATTTTTGGAAAACTATTGTAATATTTTATCCACGATAGTTTAATTCTGGTGTCTTGAATACGTTAAATTTTGAAGCGCAAAATCATTTACTGATTTGTTTAGATAATAAAATGAACTCAAATCGATAGTCTTTGGATATGCGCACAATCATGATTTCTTTGTTAATAAAGGTGCATCGCGTGAACATTAAATTGTTTTCGCATGTGCTATGTTCGCACTTGAAACTGCCAATCGGTATATATACGTATAATATACTCGTATATACAGATTGAGTCTGCTAAGATGAATCAGTTTGATATCTCGATTATTTGAAATATTAGAAAAAATGATTTTGGACAGATTGTAATAGGGGGCGCCCTCTACATATAGGCACTATCAAAAATATTTTTTGGCTGTTCCAAAGAGGTTAAATAATTTTTAGAAACTGCTTGTAAAATTATCATACCAAAAATAAAAATTTTGCTTGGTGTGCATTTCTTAGAATGTTCTTCTTTGTAACTACAAATGTTGTGGATTTAGTCTGTGAGGTCAAATTACGGCTGTATTAAGGTAAATTGTAAAATAAAACAAAATACATCTACTTGGAAATGACACACCGGGAAGCAGAGTTGTCTTTCCAGATACTTCTAATGTGGCATTTCGCATTTAGTAATGAGTTTATGTTAATTATTATCGATTGCAGTCATTAGGGCGTCAGTTTATTTAGTTTAACATAATTTTTTAATTAATTAAATAACCTAATGGGCGGTGCAGTCCTCTTACATGTATTAATGAGGGCCCGCAGGGGAAAGGTTTAGTGGACCGATGTATTAACGCGTCCGGTTGTCACACAAGCAGAGTCCGAACACCGCACAACCGATTAAAAAAAATTTGTTTAAATGTTTGTTTACTGTCAACAGTACTAACTATATGT
Source organism: Limonius californicus (assembly GCA_014611495.1). NCBI lineage: Eukaryota > Metazoa > Arthropoda > Insecta > Coleoptera > Elateridae > Limonius > Limonius californicus. The sequence goes on from JABXWE010048702.1 coordinate 3,938, forward strand.
TTTTACCTAATATTGTGTACTTACTAAAAATAATTTTATTTTACTATTTGCCAATAATTCATTAAATCCTAGTAGTAAGAATTTGCATTTTATATTAAGAAAGTAGATTACCAGATTTTTAGTACTGGTAACATTAACAAAAGGGTAAATTTAAATATAAATTATTTTTTAAATCTCGCCATGCGGGTAATAGAGCCCTGCGTGCCAACCGGATGCGTTCATTCATCGGTTCCCTAAAGTTCTCCCTGTAGGGTTTCGTTAATAGATATAATAGGTCTGCACTTCCAATTGAGTTCTTTAATTATTAAAAATGCTTCTAAGCTAAATAATCTAACACCCTTATGACTACAATCGATAACACTTCAGACAAAATAATGTGTAAATTCCGAAATCCTATATTAAAAGTATCTCAAAAGACAACTATATTTCCTGGTGTGTGATTTCCAAGTAGATGTATTTTTGTTTTATTTTACATTTTACGTTAATACCGCACTAATTTGAACTCACAGGCTAAATCCACAACATTTATTTAAATATCTTAGGAGAATTCGTAAAGTAAACCAGTTTTAAAAACTAGGTCGTTACAGAAAAGAACGTTCTAAGTAAAGCACACCAAGGTACGAAGGCATACCTCTTGTTTTTAAACAGAAAATGGTAAGCATTTTGTCGACATAATATTTTAAAATCAAAAGAGTAGTTCAGTAAAAACCACATGCACATTTCGATCCAACGCAAATAATACTAAAATAAAATTAATTGAATTACTTATAACACATTTAAAACATATCCTGCTTTCAATGAACACCTTTTCTGTTGTAAAATTCCTTAAAAAGGTCATTATTTGTAAGACCTTGTTTAGCAAAACTGTTCACACGGAACATTTGTAGTGAAAATTTCAGTTTTGTTGAAATTGATAAATTATCAAGTAGGTATTTCCTATGAAATGCATAGATTTTACTTATAAAACGTGAGGCAGGTACTTCTGCATACTAAGTGTACAGCAGTACTTGGTACATTCGATGCAGGTGTTAATTTCAAACATAGTGTAGAATTTATGCAGTCTCTTTAATATAGGAACTCCGATAGGGCAGTGCAAAACAAGAGCTGTCAGTCGAGGTTACATGAAATGCGGTTGGGTCGACCACGGGATCAGACCCAGGCTGAGGCGATGACCGTATTTCACTTAGTTAAGTTTAGACTTCTTGTTGTATGAATGGATAGTATATAAGGGACGCCCGTGCCCTCCTGAAGTAATGCGAAAGCGGTTGCGGGGGGAGGGGCAGTGTATGAATTTGAGAAAAAGCATCTTTGATATTATTTATATCTTTACTCGTTATTGATCTTTGTTTTCAAAATTTTATTCTCCATGAAGGCGCACCTATCATTGATATCTGGAAATATACATTCTCTTTATACGATATGAAATATTTTAGACAAAATTAATAATTTAAGGGAATAGTGAAAATTGTAATTTGATAGCAAACCCTTCATTTCTTTATTATGCTTGCGAATTTAAGTTACTAATTTTTTTTAAATATGCCGGGTTAGAATTTGTAGTGTTTTATACGGCGCTACATATTAATAAAATATCTGAAAATAAAAATTGTTTTGACAGCGTCAGGTTAGCGATAAAATAATAAGTCGTAACCGTATTAAAATTTGAACTTTGTTTTGAAAGCGCAATATCTTTACATCTATATCAAAATTTGTGCCCATGACGAATGTCGTCATACGGACCAAGCGGTTCTTGAAGGGCTGAGGGTAAGTAAGAAAGTACAGTAGAGTGGTAAGCATCCGTAAGGGCAGTCTTCTCTACTGTGCTGTTGGCAGTAACTTTCCGTATTTTGGCGTATAATAATCATCTGCTCGTGCTCAAATTATTATATGACAATAACATCATAGCAGCTTTCAAATGAAGAATATGCAGATATTCATTTTAAACGGGTTTTGCACTATGGGGGAATATCGTCGATAGTTCCCAAATTGTCAAGTTTTTGCGCAAAGGCACATGAGAGAAACTAGATATTTACTATTAGAATCGAAACGAGAGCCTTTATAGAGATGTATGTTTTTTACGAGCAGGGAATGCTTATCGAAAATTTGAAAACTCAAATACCTGTATTGTTGGAAGATGTTCCATTGTAGCCCAGACAAAATTATTTCAACAACAAAATTAAGTTCCTATCCGCTTCCACTGCATTGTAAAGGAGTGTCTTAACCATAATTATCTCTATGGTTAGATTGGTAGAGGATGACCACGTGCGTGTCCACCATATACCTCTGATCTAAATCTATTCTACTGTTATTTTTGGGGATATATGCAAGAGCCTGATGTACCTATGTCGAAACATCCAACGATCGAGAACTACTTCAGGAAATTTTTTGCCGCTGATATTCGAGGTATCCCTTAAATATTGCAAACATGCGACAAGTTCTTCAAATGTAAATTGAAGAAGCAGGTGGTAATTTTGTAAGTAAATACTAATGTAATATACTCGAAATATATGTATTTTTCTGTAGTTGAATATAACTGCAACTTTTTCCAAATTAGACCTAATTTGATGCAACTTTTTCGTTTAAAATTACTTGTGGAACACACGCTTGCAGTTTTTTCTTGAATCACTCTGTACCTATATACAGGGTGGTCCTGAAATAATCGGTCAAACTTCAGAGCGAGTTCTCGACACCAAAACAAGAACAAAAGTTCGAAAATGTTTTGTTACGGAGTTACAACATTCTAAAGTGAGACTTTTTCCGATTACTTTTCTGCATGTAATTATGGTAATAGTTGGACCATTGTTTTAAAATTTTATGTGCATACTTTACTCATCAAGGTTGTAAATTAGCCTAGTTTCGCTTCAATAAGTAAACCAGGGGTGTCTCAAGTGGGAAAATTAGAAATTGTTTTCTACAATATCTTTTACAATCTTTTATTTTTCTTATTTTTGACGAAATAGTTTTATTCAGTATGTTATTCTCTTGTTAAGAAAAGTCGATAAACCCAGCGTGTTTGAGATAATTCAATTATTTTGAAACATCGAGTTGCCGTGATAATTTACACTTTTTGTACTATATGGATTAAATTCGTAGCATAGATTCAGGACAAGACAATGATAATTATCTCGAAAGTGGTTGATTTTATTACTTTTATCAAGGGTACCTCTTTTGGGTACTTTTGCACAACGAATAAAATTATTTTGTTAAAAATTGAGGACGCCCCTGGTGCACTTATTAAAACGAAACTAGGCTATAATTTTCACATAATATTTTAAAACATTTGTCCAACTATTACCATGATTATATGCAGAAAAGTGATCGGACAAGTCTTACTTTAGAATGTTGTAACTCCGTAACGAAACATTCTCGGATTAAGGTTTATATGCACTTTTCTTTCTTATTTTGTTTTGGAAAACTCGCTCCCAAAGATTTAATCGCTGTTTGATGTATAAATTGCGCATATTCTGCCACTGTCTTCTTATCTGGTGTTTTTCCTTACTAAGATGTAGAATATAGGTTGGAGGTTCAGTAATTTGGTCAGGTCTTGTTTGTGTATTAGGCAAGGTGCATCGCTCCACTGCGTCTACTAGAGATATCGTGCGGTGTGTTATTGCACTGTCTATGTTCTGCGGTGGTGCTATTTGCATTGGAGGACGAAGTAATGTGTCAAGTTTGACTCGAAGGTTATCCCAGCACACACGACCTTTAATTAACTTTGCAGGTGGTGTATAACACGTTGTATTAGTAGTAAAGATTACAGGTAAGTGATCTGCTTATAGTTCGATGAGGACTGATTACTGGCATAATATCGACACGTTTCTAAGAAGTGCTATACCCAAAATATCAGGGGAATGGTCTCTTCTGTATGGATAGTGTGTAATATCAGGAGGAGATAAGACGTGAACTCCTGCTTGAGCTGTTGTATTTACAAGGGTTTGACCACTAGCATTGTTTGCAAAGCAACCCCAGTTTGAATGTTTAGAGTTTAAAACACGTAGTAAAATCGTTTGCGAATTGTTTGCAAATAGATTTAAAATATCATTTACACATAAACGTTTATTGGGTTGCTTGTAGCCGGATATAATACTGAGTGATTGATAATTTAGTAGTTTAATTGTGATTGCTCCAGCTTCATTTGACACCAAGTTTCAGAGCGCTATTGATTGTGTTCAATGTTTTTTTTCATAGCTGTGGCTACACCACCTGGTGCATGTTGCGTTATGCTGTCGAATCTAAAAATGATATAACCACTGAATTTATAGGGCTGTGTGTCTACGTCGTGACCTCTGAGAATAAACGAAAATACATTTTTCTGCCTTTTAAGACTTTCGGCGTTAAAATTTAATAGTGTTAACTTTTGAATTATTCTGGCATTATTATTTGACATTGTGACTAAGAAGGTTGGACAATAGATTAGTTATAGCAGTTTTGATTTGATTGATAAGTGACTGAATAAATTAAAGGATTTTTTCATCAATGGTGTTATTACTGCTGCTAAGATCTTGAGAATGATTAACTTTCTGACGGTTTACTTTTCTTGTGATATTGATTTCCGTGTTGGTTATTGGCAGGGATCCTTCTTAAGGCTGGTTGATTGGCACGTGTTTCTTGACTATTGTTTGGATTTAGATGTCCACTTTGATTCTTAGTGGATTGATAATATGGAGAGCCCTTATAATTTGCTGAGTGAGGTCCATCACTGCTTACACATCTGAAAGGTACTTCACTGCGTCTTTTCATGATGACGATGGTTGCCGTCACTTTTTACATATCTCGGCTCAAGTTGACAATAATTTTTAGTATGCCTATAACGTTAACAATTGGTATATTGAAGATTTTTCTGAACAGCATTTTCAACTCCTTTAAAAATATGTTCTCCAGTGGTCGTGCCGTGAATGCTATGAATGTCAAAAAGCTCTTCATACACTTCATAATTTTTATCTATCCCTCGAATAAAAAGTAACACTTGAGCAGTATCTGAAACATCTGTTGACGCATCCAGGGCCAAAGAAGAACCACTGTAACTGTCGATTTTTGTCATACAATTGAGTGAATACATTTTCTGCAATGCCATCTACTCTAAGAGCCACAGTGTTTGCTGACAAACTGATGTTTTTAAATAAATTAGCTTTTTCTGAACACATACCTTCTGCGGCTACAATCATGCAATCCTTAATTAATTCGCCGTTAGTAAATGGTTTCCCATGTTTCGCTATTGAATAAGCCACGCGGAAACTAGCACACGTTGCTGCTTCTTGTTCAGCACTTACTTTCTTAAATAACAATTGCTGAGATTTCAACCCGTGTTTCAAAGATTCATATTTTTCTAACCGGAGGCTTCCTGTAAATTTTGAGTAATTCTGAGAATGACGTTTTATATTGTATTCTTTGAGGACTGGTATTGTTTAATTGCACATTATACACATTGCCTTATTATTTGACTCAATCACGAAATATTGATATCCCCATTGCTTTTTAAATGTTCTGCACTCACTATCTATCTTTTGTCCCTTTTCCATATTTATACAAATGTACACGAAATGGACGTAACTTCAAATCAAAATAATGCCAATTAATACCATCAAGAGCAGTTGTTCTGATGTAAACAAAATGCACGATTTAAGACACTTTTAATTAAATGAAACACTTACAATTAAACACGCTGTATTTTCACTAAGAAACTATAGTCACAAAACACACTAGTCGCACTATATTTCGCTTTTCAGACCGTACTTGTCGCTCCGAATTCAAACTCTCGGTTGTCTCCCGTATTTGTACCATGCGTTCTCGGTGCGTAGAACATACTTGGAAACTCTCGAAAGTACTCGAATTTTTCAGACAAGCGATCACGCAGCAGAACTTTTCCAGAATGTGCTCTAGCTCTGCTACTCGCTACAATGCGGCGTTGTATACTTCGACTAACCAAGCATAATTGAAGTTCTTGCGTAATTCTGCCGCTCCCCACAATATGGCGCTGTACTACTGTAGCTTTGCCACGTCTATACATTTAGCATGGTCGTAAGTAGTCGTAACAATACGTAACACACAGCACAAGCATCGGTTATTTCCGCCGCAATAAAATGTCCTTGACACTTGTCCGTAAGTACCAACCGAAATTGCGAACGGAGTGGAGTCCACCCCCGCGCCCTGCGCCATAGATATCACACTCGCCAGCTAGTCCCAGTACGAAAATTTGCGTGTAATTCAAAATTACAATATGTTGGTATGATGAACTAGCTAGGTCTTGGCCCTTGGCACTTAGTGGAGGAGTCAGTGTGGCCCTTACGCTAAAAAATTTGGAGACTCCTGATCTATGCTGTAAGCAGGATTTAGAGCAATGGGAATACGTCCCATATACAATATGGGTAGAAGTGGTATGGAGTAACATATTGTATTTTCACTATCTACAGCTATTACTTCTTCTGTTCTTATTTCAAAATTCCTAAAAATAGCTGTTAATTTTATACTGCTCTTCATAAGTTTACCACACGTTACAACATCTTCAATAATAGCATCCACCTGTATCAAAAAAAAACAGCAATGATATCATAGGATAAGTACCAAACTGTTGGGTATTGCAAAATACTACGATTATAATACGAGGATGCTTTATCAATTATTGACCCTAACATAGAAGGCATTGTCCGACAAATGAATAATTGTTTTCTTAATAACGTCAGTTGTTGACATTAATATATGCCAAGTTGCAGGTGCCTATCTCTTATTTATTAAAGTTATGCATTTAATAATACAGTGGTGCTGGTGATTTTGTTGAAATGTTAAAAATTCGAGAGAAGTTCTGTTATAAAATACTTTTTTAAGAACATTTTATCACTGCAGGAAAATTTATAATCAGATGTTCGGAGTATTGAGCGGTTCATTTTTTTTTAATGTTGATTATACCAGTTCAGCAATACTTGCTATTCATGGTATTGTTCACTGATCGGTGTCACGATAAGCCTCACTAAGGCGCCTCTCTCCCACGAGGATTGGTCACTATGGGAGAGTAGATCAACAACCCCCCCTCCACTTATGGGGGAGGCCCTTGCCCAACAATGGGATATTGCGGGCTAATAAAAACAAAATTAGTTGATAGAGTTGTCTGCTGTTGGAGCACTACGCGCATTATAATTTTAAAATAAGACTGTTCACTGTGAAGAATATTTTAGTCACTGTCGCTGGTTAAAAGGTGTCTGGGTAGCTTTCTTTTTAGTCTTGTATGAAGTGACTGCATTTATCAAGGTTGTTGTGGAAACTTTTAGAGGTCTTAGTAATGAATTCCTGTATAGTGGGAATATCTATTTCTCAGTGGAGCTGGACATTTCTTACAAACCACTGTGCGTTGGTTATGGTGCGCAGTACTTTATTTTGCAAAACTTGTAATTTTTTAATGTTTGTTTCAGACGTTGCACTCCATATACTGCTGCCATATGTGAATATTGGTCTAATTATGGCTGTATAAATTAATATCCCACATTTAATTCTGAGTGGGGACTTTATGTTCAAAATTGGGTAAAGCATGCCGAACCTCATATAGGAGTCTACCAGTTTCTTATTCATATGACAGCTCCATGTCAGTTGACGGTCTAAATATATGAGCGATTCTAGCAGCAATTAAGTATTGGTGCCGGGATTTCAAATTAGGAAGAAAGTCGTATGAACATGTACAGGTGCTGGATTACTCAAGAAAATATTGATTTGGTCCAGAATATGGTACTGAGTGATCGGATAATTATGGTGAAATGAAATATATTGCTGAGACATGTGGCTTTTCCTGTAGAAACGTACAGAACAGTTTGTACGAGGAATTGGGTCTGGAAAAGTCTGCGCATGATAGATTCCGAAAATGTTGTTGCCGGATTGCAAGTGGGACAGGTTTCTTACTGTTACGAGCAATTTGAAATAAATGGACAGGAATTTGGTTTAATTTTTGGTACGATTTGCAACTGTAGATGAAATCTGGGTTCATCCTTTGATCTAGAATCAGAACGGCAGAGTATGGAATGGCGGTATCGTGGTTCCCCGTCTCCACGAAAATTCCATGTGACTTCATCTGCCGTAAAGATAATGGCATCACTGTTTTTGTTTCTGAGGAAGTTTTATTTGTTGATTATTTACCACGTGGTCACAAATAACGGTAAACTCTTACTAACACCAAAAGTTGGTGAGGCTATAAAACAAAAAAGGCGTGAAAAATTGAAACGCGGCGTTCTGCTCCACCAAGGCAACGCTCTCTCACACAAGAACTGTATTTCTGTGGCTTCCATCAACAATGCTGTATTAGA
>JABXWE010048703.1:0-12824 GCA_014611495.1 Limonius californicus
TCGCTTATCTTTTTTTCACATTATTATTTCTATTTTACTTTTCCTACGTGAATCTTTTAGATTCTGATTTCTAGGTACTTCCTCTGTTTTACTGTTTTTCGTCCATTTTTTCGTTTTCTTTTTACTATATATAAAAATATAAACCAGAGAGTTATAGATTCAGTTTTCTTTAAAGTTAGGTAAGCTTAAATCCCAGTTCTAACATTTAAAAGTGCTTAGTAAAAGTTTTGTTTCCATTAAATTTCCTAGTTAATCTTCCTCCTACTTCAAGTTGATTTTCTTACTTTAATAAAATAAATTTAAGCGTATTGTTTGTAGAAGGGGTTTCTAAGTATAATTATCTTTCCTTTTAACTGCAGTTTCTTCGAGACAAACTTTTGTTCACATCCCGTATTATCTTAGTTTTCCTTTCGCTTACTATTGTTCATTTACTCCCACGTACTGTATAATATTTTTGCTCTCACCCAATACATCCTTCCGCTCTCTCTGTCTTCAATCCTTTCCATTCCCGCTATATATTTATGCTCATCCGTTCTTTCTTTCCTATTTTCTGCCTTTTTACTTTTCTCTTCTCCCTTTCCATGTACTGTTTCTCTTCTCTCTCGGGCAGTTTTCCTATCCATTTCCAACTTTCTACTCATACTTCCTCTTTTTCTTCGTGTCCTTCTTTTATAAGAAGAAGTTTTATTTTTACCCTCTACAAATTAACTAAAATGTTATGAATATCCAATTTCAGTTTTCTCTGTTCTGTTCGTTCCTGCTTCCTCGACTGTAATCAATTAATCAATTCAATCACTTTATGTAATATTTCTTCACTTCCACTATTATGTATTTTTTTCTCGTTTTTTACCATGTTTCTCTTTTCTGTCTGCTCTTCGTGCTGCCAAATTCCTTCATCTAATTTTCTTCCCTATTGCCTATTTACATTTTCTTGTTCGCAAGAAAAAGAAAACTCAAGGTGGCTAATATAAAGCTAAATATGAAGTTCTCGATAATTGCAGTATTAAAAATAAAGTCTCAAATTTTAATTTCGTATAAATTATTGGAAATATAATTTAAAACACGGCTTTTAGTACAATTCTAATTAATATCAAGAAAATGATATCAGCAGTAATAAGAAAAAATAGCAATGGAATGGTATTATCAAGCATCATCGAAGGCGACCGTTTTAAAATTCACTGTTGTAAATTCCGCGTTTCCCCATTGTGTGTATAGTCCTGGACATATTTTTATCCTGGGGAAAAGGGAGTGATAACAGCGGGCTGAACGCATGAAGGTGGCGGTGCTGTTTTATAGCGACAAGGGCATTGTAGCCGACCGGAACTGATAAAAAGGTGAAATATAGTTCGGAGGACCGGAGTTATGGATGAACTTGGCGGGGACCACACCTAAATCTTAGAACTTGCGTCGAATCCATAACTTGATTGTTATTTATGCTTCTCGCTGTCATTTCGTTAGACGATCGGAAGGGATGTTTTTAGTTTTCACGATAGAATTTATCAAAACCTTAAATTAACAGGTTTTTCGTAAGGAAACTCTGAACGAAACTGAACTGTATTTTTAAGTATTCGTTGACTCTGCAACTTCCCGAAGACAACTATTAGGTACTTAGAAGTTACGTACACTTATTGTTATTGTAGTCGCAAAGGTTTACCTGGTAAGGTACAATTTAATACAGTTAAATAACTTTCCAGAAAATGCGTTACAATAAATATATTGTATCTAATAAACGCAAAGCCTATTACATAAAGGAACTTTCGCTCTATGATAATATTGAACAATAATAAATATCAGTAAATTTTAGAGACCGTTAGAATTGTAAAACTGTGATTTGTGAAAACTACGAGTGTCTAGCAAACAGTGACACATCTTAGGATATGTGGGTTCTAACGTTGAAATAAAGGAACATTTAGTGCATACGCATAAAAATTGGAATTTTATTAAAGTTACAAAAATTAATTTTTTACGGTTTTGCGACGCTAGAACCGTTATTAATTTTCTCAAATAATTGATAAATATTATATTTATAATACTATTAATCTATTCTAGTTTCTATTTCTGTTTATGAAATTATAGCACTGGTGTAAACGACTTCTTAAATATTATTCGTCGCTGAGCTATTAGCTAATATTATATTTATTATTATTTGCAATAACATAAGCATGCAGTCAATCTAATATTTTTTAGCCTTAAGTAATAATTTTCCTGTTTCTGACGAAGTCCGTTTCGTATTCTGATCTTAGTGTGGTCGCAAATGTAATTAAGTCACCGGTATAAATATTATTGCTTACACCATATTCGGAAAAATTATTCTAAAACCACTTCACTATGAATTTTAGCCCCCTATCATTCACCTTAAAAATGGCTAACTTGTAGTAATATTTTGCGCTTCATATCTGGTAAAATTATGTTGAACCACCTTCAGGAACAATTTTCCCGTAAAATGTCCCTCAGCAATAAGGTAATAAGTAATTATGTACTTAAAATACACCGTCTAGAAAGCGAAAATGTGAGTGTTATACTAAACATTCACTATTAGGGGAATACAAAAAATACCAATATTTCATATTGTCTATTGTATAAAATCGAAAATCAGGGAAATACAGAACATAAAAAATATAATGCGTACACCTAATTTACAAATTATTACACCATAATTTTCATTTATGGGCCAGGTTTTATCTACTTTTCATACATAACTGTGTATTTATTAAAGCTTGGAGTGTTAGCTTTCCAAAATAACGATGTTTGTCAAAATTGGACAAAAAACAAAAAAGTTATTTACATTTCAATGAACTGATATAAAAAAACTTTAGCGCACCGTAAATCTGTAACAGTATAGAAATTTAAGAAAGATTACTAGGTAATTTGGGTGTCATGTAATATAATATAATAACCCCAGCTATACATGGTTAAAGGTTTTCATACATGTTTAGAATCACCCTGTATATTTATTTTCTATTTTAACTGTACTTGAAAGCTGTGTTTTACGATGCATTTGTTACACTGGTTAATGATTTAATAGAAATTAAAAGTAGAAAATTATACGATTTATATTAGAAATTATATTTCAGGAAATATAACTTTAACTCAAAAAGTATTTAAAAAAACTTAGCAATTAAAAGTGGATAGAGTATAGTGCTTAAAAACTAGCGTAATACAGGCGAAAACCCTATTCAATTTTTATTTGCAACTCAGTTGGCGAGAATTTCACACTTATGTAAGCAAATGTAGTTTTCCACAGTGTCATTTACATATATTTATTTAAGTATGTTGTATTTTACGGCATATTTCATTTTTATCAGTGTTATTCAAGCAAATTTTCAGTAATTATACCAGTAATAAATCTGAAAAACTAATACGTTTGATTACAACGACCTTAGTCAATTTGAATTACCAAAATGTGTTACCTTGTACAAATAAATCTTAGCCAAGGAATACAAAAGATATGTAAATTGAATATATTACAAGTCATTTTCTGAATTAAACACAATGTAATTGTATATACAGTGTGTCGCAACTGCAACAGTCCGTTATAAATAACTTTGTAAATAATCAAATTTCGAAAAATCGGTATAACAGCTCAACAATAGTTTGAAGGGGGACATCTTCTACCATGCATGTCATCTATCCTACTTCATCCCCCTAACCCCTACAATACCCAACCCCAAAATTTTAAGTGGCAAGGGGTGTCGAATGGTATTTTATTTGAAAGGTTTTCCTGTTCTTCGCACAATCTGTAATTTTTTTGAAAGTCTGTCGATTCAACTTTAGGAAATGGCATTTGGTTATATTATTAAATGTTTAAAGTAACTACCACTGCTCTCTGTATAATAAACATTAAAATATGTAACATAGCAGAACATAATGTTCATACAATGTTTGTTTTTAATTCTGTTCGTGTGTAAGAAGTGTCAAGAATTAGCAAAAGTGACTTCTTGTAAAAAGTCTGAATTACTTTCATTTTAGATAAGACGATAGTAATTAAAAAGATACGTTTTTTTCTGCATATTTGTTTAAGGTCTTATGGAGTGAGTGGCCACTCAGGTCACCTGATCTTACTCCACCAGATTTCTTTTTATGAAGGTCACCTAAAAACTAACATCGATGCTATTGAACCAGGTTCTCGTAAAGAATTAAGAGCCAGATTAGTCAGGAATGCCGTTTATTAATGCTCGAAATTTTTAATAATGTACAACATTGCTTTGAAAATGGAGTGTCCTGTTGTATGGAAGTTGGTACCTGTGAACAATTAGCAAAATAACCAGAACATTTTCTTGGAATTTCTAATGTAATATTACTCATATGCATCCGAAACTCCAAAATGCCATTTCTCAAAACAAATAGACAGAATTGCACAAAGTGTTTAGATTATGCAAGGAGCAGGAACCTTTCAATTGAAGTATAATTTGACATCTCCTGTAATTTAAAATTTTGTGGTTGAAGGTGGTGGGGGCTGGAGGAATGGAATAGGGCAGATGAATTATATTATAGAAGATGTCCCCCCTCAAACTATTGTTGCCCTCTCCCGCCAATTTTTCAATTTTGATCATTTACAAAGATATTCAGAACGGACTGTTTTAGTTGGCACACCTTATATGTTCAATTCTGTTCGAATAAGTCGTTACATATAATCATAGTACTGATGTCTTAGTAACTAAGATCTCTTTTGAGTTGAATGCGCTTTATGTAAGCCAGTGATGTGTATCTCTTTGGAAATTGTCTTCAGATGCCCGATGCAATGCAGAATTAAATAAAAAGTGCACGAACCTAATTTTAAAATAATTTAAATGGTTTCATACCTATGCATCAACAACAAACAATACCACCAACAACAACGAGATAGCAAATAAACTTACCACCTTCCTTAACGAATTTAAAAATGTTTTCTCAGCTCCTTAACCAGAACAGCATGATCCTGTCCATGCTCACAACAGTGATCAATAAGATAACCCAATAATGGCTAACTCAATAAGAATTGCAGCTTGGAACTCAAATGGTATAAAAAACCATATCCACGAAATTACTCTTTTCTTAAATATAAAAAAAATCTATATCTTATTAATTTCAGAAAGCTATTCTACTAATAACGCTGTAATCAAAATCCCATACTACAGCATATACTACGCTCACCATCCTTACGTAACTGCTCACGCCGGGTCAGCAGTCCTAGTCAGATCAACAATAAATCACTATGTGCTGCCACCGTACGTAACCAACAAAATTCAAAGTGCCCTAATAGTAATAAAACTACTTCCTTGGTCATTAACCATCGGAGCTGTGTATAGTCCGCCTAAGCATAGCATATCACCTGCGGCATATCAGGAATTTTTACTTCCCCTAGGTTCACATTCTCTCGTAGTAGGAGACTGGAATGCCAAACATACTGACTGGGGCTCGAGGCTTATTACAACTAAAGGACGCAACTTGTTACAAACTATTTAACAGAACGATATGCAGCATTTGTCTACCGGTGGGCCAACATACTGGCCAACAGATTTAAATAAGCTCCCAGATCTACTAGACTTAGCAGTCACCAAAGGCATATCTAGCATATATAGTAAAAGAGAAAGTAGTCTAGATCTAAACTCAGACCATAGCCCAATCATAATCACCTCGAGTACTATTGTAATAACAAAAAATCCCCCACTAACATTATGTACTAGAGAAACTAACTGGAAACAGTTCCAACTAAACATTAACAGTAACATCAAACTGAATCACAGAATGCATAATCCTGATGAAATAGATGAAACTGCTGAATATATCACCAAAGTAATTCAAGAATCAGCCTGGCAGGCCACTCCAACGAAACAAAATTCCACCCCAGAAAGCCTTACGTAAGGCTGCACGTAAGGCAGTCAGCTGCAGGGAAACGCAGAGCTCGGAGCAAATGGCAAAGGTCGAGAAACCCACTAGATAAGACCGCCCTAAACAGACTAACACACAGACTCCATAATGCTATAAAACAAAACCGAAATGAAACATTTAATCACTACATCACTGGCCTATCACCAGGAGACCGTACTATTTGGAAGGCAACTAAGAAATTTAAACGACCAACATTATCAATACCAGCATTAAGAAAACCGAATAGAAGTTGGGCCCGTACTAACATCGAAAAAACAAATACATTTGAAGAATACCTTGCCCAAGTCTTCACACCATATCCAGCAAATAACTTACATACTGACGTGGAAGTAGAAGAATTTCTCAACTCGGCTCCCCAGCTGAGGTCTACAGAGAAATGAAGTTAACAAATTCATATAAAGCACCAAGGTATGATCTCATAGTTGGTAAACTACTTAAACATCTTCCGAGAAAAGCAATAGTTCTCATCACTACAATATTCAATAGTATGCTCATTACGTCCCACTTCCCCGGGATGTCCGGTGAAACAAAAATCCCGAATCAAAAATCACGCAAGACAAAATCCCGAAAACAAAAATCTCGAATGACAAAAATCTCGAATGACAAAAATCTCGAAAGACAAAATCCCGAAAACAAAAATCTCGAATGACAAAAATCTCGAATGACAAAAATCTCGAATTGTAAATATTGGTTTCCAATCATAGATATAGGTTTCAGAGAAAGAATTGTAGGGATTAAAGGGCTTGCATCTTCTACAGGGATGTGACAGTCCGGCTGCAAAATTGTGTTACTTGATATGCTGACACCAACAGTGTAGATTTTTTAAGAGGAATTGCCCACAATTTAAACTTAAATGTATAATTTTTTCCACAACGCATGTCGAATGTATACATTTATAATTAAATAGAATAAAAATAAAATAGTAACTTATAAATAAAAATTAAATAGAATCATATCAGAGATATTAGAAATCGGCGCAAACACGGAAATGTAGGTGGCGTTGCATACTGTTGATCTTTTAGGCGCGTATTCTGACGTGAATCACGTTGTATAATACGTATACAACTTAATAACTACAAAATCTGGATTATTCGAGATTTTTATCATTCGAGATTTTTGTCATTCGAGATTTTTGTTTTCGGGATTTTGCCTTTCGAGATTTTTGTCAATCGAGATTTTTGTCATTCGAGATTTTTGTTTTCGGGATTTTGTCTTTCGAAATTTTTGATTCGGGATTTTTGTTTCGGGATTTTTGTTTCGGGATTTTCACCTAGAACCCTTTCCCGGGCAGTGGAAATACGCACAAATCATTATGATACCCAAACCTGGAAAGCCTCCGCAAGAGACCAATTCATACAGGCCAATCAGCCTTTTACCAGTACCATCCAAAATATTTGAGCTGCTCTTGCTACACAGAATTGAAGAAACAACACCAATCGATGAATTAATCCCACTAAATCAGTTTGGTTTCCCATCAAGTCACTCTACCACCCAGCAATGTCATAGGATTGTAAACTACATTCGAAATAGCCTTGAATGTGCCTCTGTGTTTTTAGACATTCAACAGGCCTTCGAAAGGTGTGGCACTATGGACTATACTCTATAGAATAAAAAAAGCGCTACCTCGCCAAATCTACTTGCTACTAAAATCATACCTAAATGAAAGACACTTCCAAATCAAACTAGAAGACTCTCTATCCAACTACCACCCTATTAACTCCGGAGTTCCCCAGGGCATTGTCCTTGGACCGTTCCTTTATCTTCTATATACATCAGATGTTCCAACCACAAACGACACATTAATTGCCACCTTCGCTGATGCTATAATGTCATCAAACCCAAATCTTATCAGAGCATCGGAAAAACTGCAAATACATCTAAACCTATTACAAACTTGGTTAGACCGGTGGAGAATAAAAGTGAATGGTGACAAGTTTACACAAATAGCATTTACAACTAGACGAAGTGCCTGTCCCCAAGTTACCATTAACAATATGCCCATACCAATTAAAACTGAAGTGTAATATTTCGGACTTCATTTAGACCAAAAGCTGACCTGGAAAGCTCACATAAAAGCTAAACGCCAACAACTCAATCTAAAAGCAATAAAGATGTACTGGCTAATTGGGAGAAAATCACAACTGACCTTGAATAACAAATTATTACTATATGAAGTAATCCTAAATGCCGTATCGACATACGGAATTGAGCTATGGGGTTGCAGCAAACCCTCAAACACCAAAATCCTACAAGCACTCCAATCTAAGATTCTGCGATCAATAGCTAATGCTGAGTTGTTCATCAGCAATCAGACCTTGCACAATAATTCTGGAATCCCGTA
Source organism: Limonius californicus (assembly GCA_014611495.1). Lineage (NCBI taxonomy): Eukaryota > Metazoa > Arthropoda > Insecta > Coleoptera > Elateridae > Limonius > Limonius californicus. The sequence goes on from JABXWE010048703.1 coordinate 8,213, forward strand.
CGTCAAGGCAGTAATCAAATCCACAGCCAGAAATAGCCGTGACCGCACCTTAAACCATAACAATCAATTAATAGCTGATCTCTACCACCATAAGCTAGTTAACAGAAGATTAAAAAGACAATGGCCCAAAGATCTGACTGAATAATCCTGGTGACCCATCAATGGATGTTGCCCAACTCAAGCCACGTGCAATAATATCATTCTATTTACTTATTACTCTGTAGTTTACTTGAGTAGATTGTAAATTTGCAATAAATAATTAAAAAAAGAATTTTTTAAGTTTTGCTATGGTAATTATATTATAAATGGAATTTGAAGAAGTAGCGTATTGCTATACAGGGTAGTATTTCTAATTAAACATTTCCCCGTTCTTTACGAAATGATCATTTTGTAAATATAATTGTTCACCTTTTTCCCTGGCATTGGATAGTAAAAATTTAAGAAATCAGATGTCAAGACGTTTGACTTACTCTGTTTATATAGCTAGTAATAATTGTTTATCTTAAATTTCCTTCATGCTGAAACACCTACTCATATGATATTATCAGTTTCTTAAAATCCAAGGGTTTATACTGCAATGAAAGTACGTTCATGTTTATTATTTGATAAAATGACTTTTATCTGATTTAGTAAGCAATAAAGCGTAGAAAAATAATGCCATTTTTTCACACGCTACTGGCATGTAATTAGTTCACTGTGTCGCATAAAAAACCCTTTTCATATGTGCAATAAATTACAAGACTCCTTTAAATTCAACGTAAATATGAAGACTGTTTGTTGTAAACGTTAAGACCTTTGCAATATGTGTATTCCGAGCTAAATGCACTTCCCATTCTAAACAATTAAAATGTTATAGGAGTATTTTTGTGTATGTGTATGTAAAAACATGTTGCCAGTAACGCCATCCATGAAAAGGACGTATTCCTACAAATATATTTCAATTTAATTATTTTAAATTCCTCCTATGCCAATGTGATGTGTGGTGTGGTGATAGCTCAGTTGGCGTCGAGTGGTGGCTTTCTGGGAAAATCGTTGATCCTGGCGTCGGTTCGAACCCCCGTATTACTAAGTACCGTATAAAAATCTTGTGCTGCAACCCACCATACATAATATCTCATTCCGGTTTGCAATCATGGAATCTTAATATTAAAAACCTTGTATAAAATTTCTATCGTTCGAATTCGACGTTAAACTGTAGATCCCTCGGGTTTCTACCTCAGCGCTGAGGAGAAACACGTGACGAAGAGGCCCATTCCCAACAGTGGGGCGCAAGAGGCTGTTGATGATGAAGATGATTATGCTAATAAAGGGGAGCGTTTTAATGTTACATTGCCAGCGTTGTAAATACCTACTTGTTTATACTAAACCAAAGAAGTCTGATTTTCTAATTTATTTTTCGTTCGTAATATAACCGTTGTTTAAATTTAAAAACTTTGTTTTACTACTACACACTTGTTTTGTGACTATTTTAATTACTTTTAAATGTTAACTGCCTGCCTATTTAACATTTTGGCGTCTGGGTACACCAAAATAAACATAAAAATGTATTTTACAACGTATAAATACTTCTGTTTTGATATCAACGGCAATATTTTAATAATTACATCGTTTATCATTTACACAATGAAATATTTATAAAGACGAGTAAAAAATATAAACCAAACTATTTAACAAGTTTGAGAAAAAAGGCAAAAAACCTACGTGGAAACTTTTATACAGAGTTACAGCTAGTAATATATGTTCATTATTAATTTCATAACCAAATTGCAAGCAATTTGAGATTTATGGCTATATTATGCTATACATAAAATTACAAGGGCTATCTAAATTTACAAAATATACAGGGGTTTCTATATGTAATAGACAAAATGTATCGTCCATTATGTGAAAAGCGAATTTCACTTGACTACATTTTCTTACGAAAGCTTTCCCATATATTTGCAAGAAAAGATTATAAAGGTCGTTTAATAAATAAAACTATTTCAGAAACAACACAATTTTAAAACACCCTGTGATATGCGAAATTTACTATATTAGAAATAAAATACTGAAAAATCTATGAGAAAAGTTTCATCCATTAAATCTTTGCATTAAATTAAGATAATCAGAAAGCATGTTGGTGACAATATGAATTTCTAATTAATTACAAAATAAATTGTTAGTAAATGTAACACAATATAAACAATTGTATAAATATTTAATCAATTACAACATAAATTGTTAACTAATATAATATGAAAAATATTAACAAATATTAGAAATGTAGATAAATTTGCGGAATGGAGCGTTACTCAGAGTTAAAATTTGGAAACAATTTTCGCTCACGAAAACAGCAACGTTACAAATTATGGATTTTATTACATTTCCGCAGCGCATACCCATACTGAATATTAACCACAAAACATTTTTATTGCCACATACCACCAATGAAAATGCATTTGATGGTTATCCTACAACTATAGCAATTTATTATGCATTTCTTTTGTGGTACGAATATTTGGAACTGCGCCAGAAAGTGGCGGTACATAAATATTTAAAATAAAAAGCGAGACCAGTATTTCATCTACTTGGAAAAACAACAGTCAATTTAAGGAGCACAATATTTGTTAAATAGACTTACCTTTATCCTAATTTAACTTTCAAAGGACTTGCCATGATGCATCTTCAAAAAATTATGTTGCTAGAAGAAAGTCCGTACTACACTTTACATTAAACGAAATCATTGTTTTAGTGTTTCCCTGTATATTAAACTCATGTTTAGGTAAATTTCAGAGGGCAAGAAATATGCGTTTATGGTATCGATTACTGATTATTTATTATGAATATATAAAAGGAGAAGTTTATAGTCCAAACTGATTAAATTGGGGACCATCACTGGGTGGATTAACAGGAAGTCCTATTTTCCTATTTTTCTTAGAATTATCCTCTGTTGAGAGGGACGCACACGCGGTAACCCATAAATGTCATTAAGCACGCGAATTCGAAATAATACAACAGGAATATATTGGATCCTTCCTGCTGGCACTACTTTATGCGAACTCCTTTCCTGCCGTAACACTTGCGGCAAGGCAGGAATCAGTCAATGGTGCAGGAAGACAGTGTTGACAGGAAGTGTAATGCAGGTCCTGCGGAACACGTAGCGCCGGCAGGAATGGCAGGAAGCAATATCGCAAGTGGCGGTTCCTTTAGGGGCGGGCCACCCCCACTATCGCCGGCACCACCTCTCTAGGGGTTGATTACGCTGCCGTCGAGTTTTCCCTGCAGGACCTCATTTTCCTTGCTCGCCGTGGGATTTGTGGTTACGGAATCGCAAATATTCCTGTTTACAGCGGATTCAGGATGCTTGTTATCCCGGATCGACTAAATGATTAATAAATAAAAAAGTGAGTAGGCTTTGTGTAATCCTAAAGTATACACCCGAAAGAAAGTTGTCCGTATTTTATTATTTAAATTTGTGTAAATAGCTCGTTGAATAACTATTTACAGTGTTTCTCCTACGAATAAGATACGAAAATATATTCATGAGTTAACTTGATTGTTTAATTAAGACAAGATTCTATATACACTATGTAAGCGAAGTATGGGAAGAATTTTCTAGAGGAAATACGATTTTTAAGGCAGTTTAACACGATTTACTTAACTTTATTTTTCTGACTTGAACTTAACGTAATTCGCGCTTCGAATTTTTAAATTGAATGCTCAGTACTAGAGGTGGCCCATTATTTTTGGCGAAGGACCAGGTTGAAATTCTTTTTTATATATTTGTGGCCGCGTGCAAATGGCCATAGATGTAAAAATCATAGGAGTATAATATTAAGTAAATACGAAAATTATCTATAAAGTGATTAATTTATAAAATTAAATATATGGTTTATTTTAACGAGATGAATTAAATCATCGCTAATCTTCCGAAATTGGTTTAAATCACGACGAAGTTGCTGCGTGAAATACGAAAAATTGAATTAGGACTTTCATCAATTATCTGAGTGCCAAATTGCGATTTGTATACCATCCTAGAAAGAAATAGTTCTATAGTAGTAAATCGCCTCGAATCGAGCATTTCTTATCGTTTAATGTTGAATAAATGTCGAGAATTTGCAGCGTTAGAAACTTTTCTATTAAAATATGGTCATTTGTAACTTGAAGAAATCTAATTACATAATTAGTAAAAGTAAATGGTGGACTAACCAATATTATATCTCTAGTATCTTTTTAGAAATTTTGCAATCGGTGTAAACTCTACGTGAATTTCCCAAGAATTTTACTTTATTTTTGAAATTGTTCACAATTTTGCATTTTGAGTGGAATTTCTTTTGTTGGGGATTCTATTAAATAGTAACAATTCGGCTATGAAATATTTTTACTATGATTAAAAATTTCAAGCACTAACAATAACCTTGTAACTTTAGTTTAAAAAGTCATTAATGCAATTTATTATAATGATTGAAAAGTAGAAGTCATTCAACCAACGTGTCGGTTTTAATTCGCGGAATTCGTTTATTTTCTCTTCCAATTCCAACATGAACATACAGTGTGATTCACGGGAGAGTAGGAGCCTAGCATCCCAAGAATAGGCTACCCAATATATATATATATATATATATATATATAT
>JABXWE010048710.1:0-11428 GCA_014611495.1 Limonius californicus
ATGATAATAAAACTAATATACTATGTTGCAATTGCTCAAAATACCTATGTAAAGCTCATGTATATTGCTACTGCCAAGACTGCAAAAAATAAATGTATGATATAACTACTACTAAGTTTTTCAGATGTACTTACGTAACGATTGTTTATCCATTAATGCCGTTTATAAACAAACTTTTGGTCAATAACTGTTACATATCTTATTTATTATTATTATTTAGCAAATAAATTACTGCCATATCAATTTAATAACAATAAAACGACAACCATAAACGCTCGGGTCATATTGACCCGAACACAATAAGTGTAACCAAAATGTGAACACAATAGGAGGGTTAAACTACGCACTAGCAAAAACCGATGTTTAAATACAGTCACTACTGTGCACAATAACGTAAATATGCAACAACCCCTTTTCACGTACTTCTGCGACATCGACGTTCTGCGTACGAGCCTGAATCCGCCTATACTACCTTATCATCGGCAAAAGTTGCGGTAAAAGAATGCCTATTCGTAAGGATATCTGCTGTAAATAGCAGGTAGAACATTGGGCTTAGTATACTCCTTTGGGGAACGCCTGATTTAATAGAATGCAGGTCTGTTATTTCTTGCCCATATTTGACTTGGAAGTACCTTTCTTCTAGGAATGACTTAAGGATAACAAAATAACAAAGGGGTATTGATCTTTTTAACATGTATAGGAGCCTATCGTGCCACACTCTACCGATGGCCTGAGTGTCGTCCAAAAACGCTGCTGTACAATATTCTTTTTCTTCAAAAGTTTGATTTATGATGTCTACTATTTTGTGCACCCGTTCTGCCGTTGCGTGTCTTTTCCTAAAACCGAATTGATGGTCCGGGATTAATTTCTTTCCTTTATGATACGTACGAGTCTCTTTGCAAGCAGCTTCTCCAAGAGTTTGCCTAGTTGTGGTAACATACTTATGGGCCTGTAAGAAGAATCTTCATTTTGTGGTTTACTGTGTTTTGGTATTAGAATCACCTGCGAGACCTTCTAATGAGCCGGAAAAGCCTTAGTACAGTGTTGTATATTATCATTAACATATTGGTATTTTTGGTTGCTTTCCACAGACTGTAATCTGAGTCAGGAGTGGCATCTAGGTTCACAAAGAAGTTTGAAACGATTCGTTCTTTAGCTTTTTGATTAATTCTTTAAGTTCGGTGGAGACTTGATTGTATCATCTTTTATCTGAAGGATATTGTGTAGACTGTCATATTCTACGTAATCTTCTTTTTTCAGCTATTTTTTCTTTATTATCACTGGACATTGTTCTTTTATCCTTTTGGTTGGGATTTCTGGGGTAGCTGCCCAAGCAGATTTCCTAATTGTTTTTGTGACGCAGAAAGGCATGCCAGAGGGGGATCAGCTATCCTAATTAGAAAACAAATCAAACACCATCAATTACCAGATTTCAAAGAAGACTTCTTACAAGCTACCAGCATTATGGTAGACCGGTAGAAGATTGACACGGACCATTGGCAGTCTCAGTAGCCTACTGCCCAGCAAACTGTCCCACAAAGAAAGAAGGCTTCATAAATTATTTCCGCTCTCCGGGTAGCGGATTCATGGCAGGAACCGACTACAACGCAAAACACACAATGTGGGGCTCACGGCTTTCACCACCCGGTAGAGGAAAAGTCGTCCACATCGCCATGCAAGAACTCTAGCTCGGTCATCTCTCAACATACGAACCTCCTTACTGGCCCAGCGATTCGAAGAAAAAACCGGACCTACTCGATTCCGTCGTCACGAAGGGTATCGCGTCAGGCTACCATTCGATTGAATCGTGTTGGGATTTACACACAGATCACTCACCGTAACTAGCCATAACTAATGGGTTAAAAATTGCTGAAAAGCAAACACTTTCTAAAACCTAATCCAAAGTTTCAATATGTAACTAATAGTCAGCTCTGTTTTGATGCTAATCTCAGTGATTTGTTGCACTTAATCCATTGATATGATACAGGATGTCAATTAAACTTTTCTAGAAATCGTTTCTACATCATCTAGGTGAAATCACCATAAGTCATAAGGTAACCTTCCTCATTCAAACTCTTTGTAGGTGCTATCAACACCAACAAAAAAACTCCAAATTGTATCACCTACTTTGTGATACCTTATTGGAAAGCTCTTATAAAATCCTATTCGATAGTAGCAAACATTTTTTTCCCTACTAGTTTCAGAAAACTCAATGTTTAAAAAATTCTTTCTTTTTTAAGGAGCACTTTTGTACTAAGATATGTTTTATTTAATCATTTCTATTTCACTTCAGGAAGCTGTAGTTAAGCTCCGTCCCTTACTTTCAGGACACCCTGTATATGGAGGCTAATTCGTGTTTAAAACTAAGCTTGTCGACTTTATGTATACGTGTTTACGGCTATATTGAATTCGCCTAGCAAATCAATTAATTGATGTTCTGCATATAATACAGTTTCAAATAAGTAATCATGCTGTAATCAGACTTGCTACTGGCTACCAGAGTTATTATAGCAGCCGCTTGTTATATGTAGTTTTCGCTTCTTATCTGTAACAATTATTTTTCACATCATGCATATCTAATGTGCTGCATCCCTGCCTTAAAGTTTTAAGACATTTTTTTAAGTTTACTTCACGGCCTTCCGGTTGCAAAAGGCAATGAAATAACATTTCAGAATGTAATATTAAAAGCTGCCAATATCATCTACATGAATAGTTTTTGCTAATAAAGCCTATATTTGCTCGTCGTGAATGTGAGCAGAAGTTCATATGTTAAAGTTCTGCGTAGAAGAAGATTTCATAGCAATACTTCCTTCCCACGCGTGTGTGTTTTGATGATACTAAAAAAAGCCGAAAACCCTGAAAGCGCTTGAAGAATATTTTTACCTGTTTATTTTCAGTATGCTCCATTATCTGATTTAGCTTGTAAACATAACCATGGACCAAATTACAATTTGGATAAACTTGTATTATCTCTGCTTGTGAACCGTTCCCAAGTTGAATGTTTAATTTTGTAGGGGTTTCATTAATTTTGCGTTTTTAACTTCATTTAAAGCGTTTTAAATGACTGCATGGCAAGTACGACCTGTTGATAATAGCTATCCCAAATATATTTCATAAATTCCGGGATTTCATTCGAGATGAACAATGAAAACCATCTGCATTACAATTACGCTGTCAGTTGTTTGATTAGCTTGAATTTGGCTTTACATTGAGTTTGATTTATTGCATTTTTAATAACGTTTAACACAGGGCTAGAGTTAAATCCAATCACTTGCTTCAAAACATTTTTAAATGTCCGAAAGAAATTGGCACCTTCTGTTTTACACCAACCACCTCAGTAAATAGATATTATAATATGGTAACGTAGCAAATAAACTTACGCCGTCTTCGAGACTACCTCCTGGCTAAAGTGTTTATAGAAAAGGTGCAAATGAAAGAAAGGAGTAGACAGTTCTACGTTAAGTCTTTTCCGGTGTGCAGGTGTATACTAAACTTGATGATAGTGTTATCTACAAGTTCAACAGATTAACGAATAGAAAGAATAACGTTCCCTCTAAAATATTAAGATCCGAATACTAGTTACCCCAACAAAAAGATTAATATTATTAAATGTTTGCCCTTCAATCCCATATAATATTATTGAAGAATATTTAAAACAAACTGGACTAATTTTAGTATTTCCGATAAATTTTCTTCGAGTCGGAATACAAGAAGTAGAATAGGCTCACGTTTCAAGTCTACATTTCATCTGAAGCAAACCTGGTACTAGGAAGCATATTAATTAAATATGAAGATGTCGACTATAGGATATTCATCACTGAAAATAACATTACATATTTTATGTTGTAACGTTACGGACCCTTGTGTTGTGTTTATCTTTTATTCGTAGTGCCTCGTCGTGATGGTCTTAGGTTCGAATCTAGAGTAGTTGAGCTAAATGCGTGAAATAAAACACCACAGAGGTTTAATGCTTTCATTAACTTAAATATCAATTGCAGACAGTGCAAATAAACTACCCACGGTATTAAAGTGTTCAGATTTGGAAACTGCAGGAAACCTTAGCCGGGATAGCGCAATGCGTTCTCAAGAAAACGATTCCCTTTGGAAATTTAAACTATTTCCTCAGTAAAACAAAATAATAAAGATGAAGTTATAAGCCTGTGTACAGGGTGGTTTTGGGTGGAATGATTAACGAACTTGAGGCTTTATTTGATATACCTCGAAGCGCAGTCATTGAAGGAGGCCCTTAAGGGCCTCCTTCAATGATTGCTGAGATACCTCAAAGCACTGGGCAGATGAATGGTTAATGGAACTTGACGCTGCAGCTGAGATACCTCAAAGCGCAATCGACAAGGGGAAACTCGTAAGCTGCTGAGATACTTCAAAGCGTTGGTTAGGTGAATGGTTAAGACAAACAGTTAATGGAACTTAACGCTGCAGCTGAGATACCTCAAAACGCAATCGACAGGGGGAATCCTGTAAGCTGCTGAGATACCTCAAAGCGTTGGGCAGGTGAATGGCTAACGGAATTTGACGCTGAAACTGAGATACCTCAAAGCGCAATCGTCAAGGGGAAACCCGTAAGCTGCTGAGATACCTCAAACCGCTGGCAGGTGTATGGTTAATGGAACTTAACGCTGCCGCTGAGATACTTCAAAACGCAATCGACAAGGTGAAACCCGTAAGCTGCTGAGAAAGCACTGGACAGGTGCATGGTTAATGGAATTTGACGCTGCAGCTGACATTCCTCAAAGCAATGGGCAGATGAACGGTTAATGGAACTTGACGCTGCAGCTGAGATACCTCAAAGCGCAATAGACAAGAGGAAACCCGTAAGCTGCTCGGATACCTCAAAGCGTGGGGCAGGTGAATGGTTAATGGAACTTGACGCTGCAGCTGAGATACCTCAAAGAGCAATCGACAGGGTGCAACCCGTAAGCTGCTGAAATATGTTAAAGCACTGGGCAGGTGAATGGTTAATGGAATTTGACGCTGAAGCTGAGATACCTCAAAGCGCAATCGCCAAGGGGAAACCCGTAAGCTGCTTTGATACCTCAAACCGCTAGCAGGTGAATGGTTAATGGAATTTGTCGCTGAAGCTGAGATACCTCAAAGCGCAATCGCCAAGGGGAATCCCGTAAGCTGCTGAGATACCTCAAACCACTGGCAGGTGAATGGTTAATGGAACTTGACGCTGCAGCTGAGATACCGCAAAGCGCAATCGTCAAGGTGTAACCCGTAAGCTGCTGAGATACCTCAAAGCGCTGGGCAGATGAAGGGTTAAGGAAACCTGTAAAGGAATTGTGTTTCTTGACGTTGAAAGCAGGAATCCCTTCAGAACAACTTATTTCTGCCTTTATAAGACAAAAAGCGAGTACTAGATCGTGTGAACCTACTGCACGTGCACCCCAATGTTAGAAACAACACAAATATGATGACCTCATAAATTTTATTTATACTAAATTAAATTAAATAAAATTTTATAAATTCCCTTTTGCACCCATAAGCAATGACCTGCTTATTACTCGGTTTCCCTTATCAAGCGTATTACTTATTCCACATTGCCTAATTGAATAGCCTAATATATTTTGAATTTACTGAGTAAAATGACAACACTACTTGCAACATAAATGTGTATGCAAGTAATTGAAATAAGATTACAACAGCTCTGAAGCAATAACAATTTAATTTAGAATTTTGGATATTGGGTTCGTAACAATATAGCGAGCGTTTACAAAGTAAATGTTGGGATTTGCATTTCTTTACTGGATTGTATTTACAGCTTCAATGATTGGACGAATTTACATATTTTTATTATTTCTACTTGTGTTACTTAGAAGATATTTACCTCCGGGTAAAGTTTGCCTAAAAACATATACTAAGTTGTTAAAAGAATTATTTTATAGAAGGAAGTTTTTTATGAAGCTTTTCTCATTTTGCGTTATGCCTTACACCTACACATTTAAGGTTTCTTTGGTGAACTTTGAATAGTGCAAATATATTGCTGTGGCGCTCAAATTAATTAATACTAATGATGGTAATTATAAAGTTGGGCAAAATTAAATCAAATCGATGGTTAAACCATACATTGGGCGCCATAAAAATAATATCAAACTCGTAATTAAGATATCCTCCTCTTGCTGAATATCCAAAATAAACAAATACATAAACTGTTTAAACAACACGGAATAAAATAAATTGCGCATACCTTTTATGAAAATCTCAGGGTCCCTGATATAATGGGACGAACTGTTTAGACTCGAGTAGCTAGTAACAAAGCAAATACGCACACAATGAGAAGCATAGAGAAAATCAAGAAAATTATGATATAGAAACTATTTAGCATAATTAATTTCAACATTATAAGCGCTTTCCCCTAAATGACACAAAATGACATTCAAATTCAAATTCAATATTCAAAATAAAAATATTAAACACCAGGTATTCTTTTATTTATTCTTCTAAATGTTTGTTTTGGCAAAAGGAAAACTCACCTATATATTTTTAAATTGTCCTAATAACTTCGGCCTTGGTAGAATCCCAATCTTGAATTGTAAAATCTACCAGCTTCGGTGCGAACGGTCCTGCAGCACATGATGAATTCTCAGAAACGGCCGTAGCAAACACGAACGAAGACTGCGAACTCGTGGTCATCCAGCATGTTAAACAAATTTAGTGAAGCGGAGTTTCTTCGTTGTATCCAAGTCGCGGCCACACGTAAGTAAATTAATTTTATTTTCCTTCTTTATTTATAAATATTAGAGGAATCACCGGTAATAACCTCAAATGAACGAGGTAAAATCCGTATTGGAGTTTCTTCTTTCAAATTAACTAATTTTTATTTAAACAATATCAACTTCCGAAGCACTTTCCTTTTATTTATTTAAGTATATTTAGTTATTTTTATGTTATTTCTAGGTTCCAAGTTTTCAGCAAATGAGATTGACGTTTGTGCCAAGTCGATAAGTCAAATTGAAGATTAGCTCATAAACAGACAAGCTCGAATAAACAAATAAGAACAAAACCGACACCAACTTTCTATTTTCCAATGAAACAGGAATTTTTCGGAAATTTTGAAAAATTTTCCACCGTAAGTAAGATGAAAACACTTTTAGTGTGTTATCGAACATTAATACAATGCTTTATTAATGAAACACTTAAATAAAGACAAAAAATTTACAATTTTACGGAGCTGCGGAAAAGCATACTTTTCGCTCCAAGCTTATATAGCAACTCGCTTGTTTTTCAAAACAACTCCTTCGATTTTGACTGCGTTGCCGAGCAACCGCTTTCAAATAAACAAATTTATGTGTCCCCATGGGATCCACCAATGAAAACAAAGCCTTAAAATTGACTAAATTAATTACGAATATCTATAAAGTATGGTAACATTCTTATCACTAATATTAGAACAAAAAGAAAATTATTACTGGTTTACTCACAAAAATACACACATTTTGATATTTCACTCTGGATATTTTTCATAATGCATTTGGAAATTGACAAATAAATTTACTTTCAATTATAAATAACAATAAAAACTACTTCAATCTTAATAAAATTTGACACAAAGCTTTTTCACATGCATTAGAACATTACTACAAACATATTTTTCTCAGAGGAAAAGCGTTAAATTCACAAATTTACATTTTTGTAAGAAGCTGTCAAAATGATTACATTTTTACTCATATTTGTTCAATTAGAGCTCAAGAATGCACAAAAGTTTTCTCTATACGTTCTGAAGACGAATATAAACCAAAATAACCACCTTTGCTACCTAGGATTCAAGTACACTGTTTTCGATGCTAAACCAATCATTGGGAACAAACAAGATTGCATCGTATTTGATTTATGTGTAGTTTAACAAACTATTTTCTTGTAGGGTATGTTAATATAGCTTTATTAAATTTAGCAATAGGTTACTGTATTTGAAAGAGCGCGATCTAGAACGAGGTTTACCAAGCATTTCTGTGCACTTAGGCCACATTTGGCCCAGTGTACACCCTAACTAAGAATTATGCCTATCTGGCTTAATTCCAAATCCAGTAATGATTTTTAACGTGTCACACATCGCAGTGGCACGGGACCTACGGCTTTACTTCTCATTCGACAGAAGGCGCATTTTCAGATTTTTCCCCGATAGAAAAATCTCACCGACCTCGGCTAGGTTCGACCCCGCGTCTTTTGGATCTAAAGGCAAATGCGCTAGCCACTAGACCATCGAGGCCGGCTAGCAATAGTTTAAGATATTTCAAACTGTTATACAGGGTCCCTAAATTAAGTACCGCAACCTGTAAAGTAAATATTGTATGCAAGTTTGAAATGGATTGTCAAGCAGCAATAACGGCAAAAATAACTTCGGCGAATATTTACAACCATGATTAACAAATACCCCAAAAACCGGAACTTTTAGCGAAGGACAACGTGTAGCATACAATAGTGTTAATTTGCTGACATTCAAATTTGCGTGTGTAGTGCGCAACCGCGAAAAACTTAGATGGAAGTGATTCACGGACCATTATAGTGACTTTAAAAAAGAAAAACAATTTGTGAATAGTGAATCATAATTTTGAACATGAATGGATATTATGAATTTATATTGTGTGGTATTGAACTGTAAAATGTAGTTACCTGCTTATGGATGTGTTTAGTTTAGTTTTTAATTGTAAACCGGCTCAAGCGTATTAAACTCGGGTCGACGTTTGCCAAAAGGGTGAGTAATGTTACGAACCCAATATCAAAAATTCTAAATTAAATTATTACTGCTTCATAGCAGTTGTAATGTGATTTCAATCACTTGCATACACATTCATGTTGCAAGTAGTGACGTCATTTTACTCAGAAAATTCAAAGTACATTAGAATATTAAATTAGGCAATGTGGAATAAGTAATACGCTTGATAAAGGTAATTGACTAATACCCAGGTCATTGCTTATGGGTGCAAAAGGGAATGTATAAAAGGACACTTTAAGATTGAATTAGCCGAAAGAGTAGAGAGTGAACAGTTTGCAGTTGGCGGTGGGTGTTTGAAGAGAGTGTTCCCAATAACAAACCTAGCAGTGCCGCTGTACCTATCTGTATTATTGTAAGTAGTTTAGCATAATGTTTTAGAATACGTTGTCATAGTCATGTAGTACGTAGTAATTAATCAATCCAATCATTTTATATATGGGTGATCCCGGCGATAAGGGCAGAGCGCTCTTTATCAGTTACAGTTCATAGGCGTAACAATATATCTTGTAAAATTAACGCTTTCTACTTAATAGACTCTAGTTTCCAACCTCACAATTTCTACAATAGCAGTGTTTTTCATTTTTTCGTGTTCATATTCCGTAATGATTTAATATCATTAATCAGCCAGTAATGTATAAATAGTTGTCGATACGTTCAACAGTGAAGTAGTTACTGTGTTGATCGGTCCACTTTCATATAAAAAGTATAGTACGCCACTGACTTAACCCAAAAACATTTGCGTGCATATTCTAATTCTATATCTGTTTTAACGAAACAACATGCTCTTTCGTTTCTGTCCTATGCTGTTCTGTTTTTGTTTGAAAACGTGTGTTGCATGTTTTGAACTACTAGAATTTATTGCAGCGCTTGTACCCGGAAAATCATTTTGTGAGACAACTTTCTCCCACGGACTTCTGTTAGTGTTTACCATAATCTGGATATGATATGTAAACAATATAATTTTCCGCTTAATTCCGCAGGAAATATGACCGAGAACATGTAGAAATTTTCGTCGACGTATTAAAATGGTCTCTTATGTTAAAATAACATCCTTACCAAAAAATGTATATATCTGAAATATGAGGATTTATTAAATTATATATTAATAAAATTCAAGAGATTCCGTCTACCCACCCCATGCCTTAATAGCAGAAGCCTCAAATAATATATGGTACATTCGCCCGCTTTATTGATAGTCTACGGCTTTATTAAATATCATACGTCGGATGCAGTTCTTCATACTTTACCAGCACAGTATTTAACAATTTGAATTTTTGTGCAAGTTCTCTATTTTTAAACTAGGACGTTTTGCATCTGACTTTCCTGCTTAAATTCAGTTTCTTAATTTTTATATGATTTATGTGTTTTCGTTGAACAGATTCAACAGATATGTGATTTTATTATATTTGGGGCTAGATATTACACAGATTTATTAAGCTACGATAAATTATAAGATTTGTAGACGATATTGAATCATCATGCCAGCTTACATGGATTTCAGAAACGCCACACGACTTTATTTGTGTTGCAGCTCTTCCACATATTATTCCTTCCAGTACCTTAATTGTATTCAAATATTATGTCAGATATATTTCGACATATATATAGAAACCGAAAATAGCTACTTCATCAGATGCCCAAAATAAAAGCACGGAAAATGCCAAAGAAAGTTTTTCTGGCCGAGCTGGCACTGTACAATGTTGTGCACGATAATGAAGACGGATTCGGAAAGTATTTTCTGCCAAGAATCAAACATTTTAAATTAACTTCGCGGAAAGGTTTGAAAATAAGTTCTCTAGCTTGGAAGAAAGTATGTTGGGTTTCCACCTTGCCACGAAAGTGTTTTAATTTATTTACTGTAGAACAAACTAAACTGGCCAACCCAAAGAATTTATAATCATGTACCTTATTTACTTAATATAGTATGAAAATTCAGGGAATCATTAAATCATGCTTTGATCTGTTGATAGGAGTCTCTCAAAAGCAAACCGTTGCACAGGTCTACTAGCGTAATTGATTAACTCCCAAATACATTAATTCAACGTGTTGCAGTATTTTGTTGTTGTTTATTTGTGAATAATCCAACATTTTGCTGCATCCGCAGGTTTAAGCGTTCCAAAATTGTATTGGTTGGGTGCAAAGCTGTTTGTTATTGTACAGCGTATATTTTGAGTACAAGATATGCAACTAACACCAGTCGAAGTAGATAAAGTTATGGGGCTAGTTGAAGAGGACCGTAGTCAATATAATGTATTTCCCACTTTAACAACACCACAAATAATTTCCAGAATCCATGGGGTCATTTTGTACAGACTGCAAGTGACACTCGAAGAGAAGGATCTGGTCAGAGATCGACAACGGTAATAGATGATGGATTTACGCTTGGAAGCTGGTCGTGGTGTACGAGTATGTCAACGGACTTCTTCTTCTTCTACAGCTATCCCATTGATCGTCGGCTGTAAGCCTCCCCGAGTTGCTTCCATTTTCTCCTATTTGCAGCTCTTCGTATCCAGGCATGCCCCACTTGTTTCTTGATGTCGTCTGCCCACTTTGTTTGTGGGCGTTCTGCATTTCCTTCGTGTTTTTGTGGTCTCCATTCTATTATGCGTTTTTTCCAGCGGGTATCTTGAAATCGCCCAGTTCCATGGTAGTTTACACATTCGGTGTATCACGTCTGTTACTTTTGATCGTTTT
>JABXWE010048712.1:0-14353 GCA_014611495.1 Limonius californicus
AAGAACTAGTTTCATAAGGCCTCTTCTTAACGCACGAGTCCAAGTTTGAAAAACGAGACGCGAAGCGTCGAGTTTTTCAACGGACGAGTGCGATAAGTGGTCTTATGAAACGTGTTCTTTATACTATTGTTTCTATTGAGGAAGTTTAAGAGTATTTTAAATAAATTTATGTAGAAAATTTTACGTCAAATCGATTACTAGGGAGTTTTTATAAACACTTATGGCAGCACAGACAGGTGGCCGAAACTGACATTTCAAACTTTCAAATTCAAATCGAACTACCAACGTCGTAAAAAAACAGTACTAAAAACAGTACGATTATAGGCCTCCTTAACGTACTGTTTTTAAGCTAAAACAGTGCGCTTAGAACGGCTTTATAAAACCGAAATAGAAAAAAGTAAATATGTAAATTTTATTGACGCAATTGAACTTCTACGAAAATAATCCTTAGCAGTACTTGAACTGCGGTCAATCAATATCTACTTACCTGTTATACTTGCTATTTAACACTCGAATTGCCATATACCAATACAGTTTATCAAATTTTGAAGTGTCAGAATACTTTACAAGAAATATCTGTCAGTATATACGTTTAAATCATGTACGTTTCTTTTAAGAGCACCCAAGGTGTTTCCTCTTGAGAAAATCGCAATATTTTTCTAGATATTCTACATTTTAAATTTACCTGCTAAATATTTTGATGAATGGTGAATTTCTTGTTGAAAGTGGCTTAATACTCTGTTTTATAGAGGATTTAGTTTTCGTGATTATTAAACTGTCCTGGAGGTTTGAGCGTCATTTCAATATAAGCCTGAATGAAACCTACAAGGTGAGTTTGGAAAATTGAAAAAATTGATACTCATTTGGTGATTCTAAATAATATTCTGTAAAAGGCGACCGATCAATTTGTATTTAGCACATGTGTAGTACAAGCGCTTGCATCTAATACTTGTAGGACGAGATGGGTCAAATTAAATCATCATACGTCTCTTCTCGAGAATTTTGCAGTTATAATACTTTACATTGTAAATGCATCAAAATTACTATTAAACTGACACTTTGATAACATCTGGTTCATAAAATGAATTCCTGGTCGCAGTTCATCAGAGAATTATATCATTTCCTAATGACTTAAGTAGCTGATAATATTTTGACCATAGTTCGAATGTGTCCGACGTTACACCTTCTTTGGACAAACTTTGTCTAAAGTTAGTTTTTCTTACTATCAAGTTGTATGTGCTAAATATCTTGTTTAAAATCGAACATGAAAGTTTATTGCAATACCAGAGTTACAGTTTTTAACATTACATGCATCAATACGTAAACTAAAAGTAGAAGCACACAACCATAGTACAAAATGCAGTTTTTACATTCCAGCCTTTTCCTTCACATGGTAATTAATGCAGTTCTGAAGTTTTACTGCCAAAAGCCCAGAATTGCTAGCCTCTACGTGTTCACAAGTATCGGTAATTTCATCCGCCATTTGTCTTATATCATCGTTAGCTTCCACAAAGATGGTAAACATAGCCATCAAGTAAGCTCGAAGCTTTTCTGCATTAATTTTGTTTGCTTCGATTAATTCTTTCTTTTGAAAGATGCAACCCCAGAGTTCATTTAACGATTCGTTGTCTTCAGGAAACTGTTCCAAACCTATTGTCTCAACTCTTGGTATCTTTGAGCCTCTTTGGCCCATGTTGAATGCGCAGGTAAATGATTGTTCCATTGTATCCTTGATAACGTCGGGCATATCGC
Organism: Limonius californicus; assembly: GCA_014611495.1. Classification (NCBI taxonomy): domain Eukaryota; kingdom Metazoa; phylum Arthropoda; class Insecta; order Coleoptera; family Elateridae; genus Limonius; species Limonius californicus. The sequence goes on from JABXWE010048712.1 coordinate 1,753, forward strand.
CATTTATTCCAATGGAATGTGCATCAGCCTGCAAATACGATTAAAAGACGCAATAAATGAAACAGTCAATGATACATTAGGAGAAGTTAAAAGAAACAAAAATGCCGATTGGTACTATAGTCATGGTGAGGTAGCAGTTAAAGAGAAGATTGAAACGCCTACCGAACAACATGTAGGTACATAAATAGAACTGACTACAACAACAAACGGAAAGAAGCGTACAGATTCTGAAGAAGTAGCAGGGAGAAATTATTAATCGGAAAACATTAAAAATAGCGGATGGCAATAACAGAAGGAAGTTTCATAAAGAGATAACAAATATGATATGATATTATAAACAGATGCAAAAGAATACTGAAGAAATTCTCAATTCTGAAGAGAGGAATGTGAGGCAAAGAATTTACTACACGGCTGAACAACAAATAGGTGCACCAGAATGTGAGAAAGTTGAAAGAGTAATAAGAAACCTAAAAGCTCCGGGGCAACATGGCATAAATGCGGTACTTCTAAAACATTGAGGTATTACTTTATGGATAAATATTTATGAGTTAATAGTAGACATTTGTAAGTAAAAGAGAATGCCGAAGGAGTGGAAAGTGAGGATTATACTACACAAGAAATGTGATGAAAGGGCTTGCAATAATTACAGAGGTATAACATTACGACATAGAAAGTGCTATCAGGTATGATTTACAACAGGTTGAATGTATACGGGCAGGAAATCTTAGCTGAATACCATTGTGGATTTAGAAGAAACAGATCGACCGTAGACCACATATTTACTGTAATGCAAATTCAGGAGATTTCGCCAACATGGAAATGATCTGTATTACTTCCGCCAAACTTTTGACACAGTGAATAGGAACGCAATGTTAAATAACCTGATGATTCTTGGAATCCCGGAGAAACTGGTTGATTGAAGTGACATTAAATGGTTCTTCAACAATTGTGCGGGTAGAAAAACAGCTAAGTGAAATGTTTGCTGTGAATATAGGTGTTAGAGTGGGTGTCGCGTTATCTGTTGTTTTATTTAATCTAGTACTAGAATCAACCATCAGAGAAGTCAAGGTAAAGGGAAGTATAAACACATAAGCATCTCAAATGTGTGCCTATAGTAAAAGAGGGAGAGCTACATACAAAAGAACAGAAAACCAAATGCATACAAGTAACCAGGTGAACCAGCCAAACAGCGAAATAGCTGGACTAGATTTTCAAAAGGTAACAACGTTTAACTATTTAGGAGCTAACTGTAATATTGGCAACAGGGGAAAAGAAGATATACGATCCAGTATAATCGAAGGTAACATAACATCATATGCCTACCAAAACCTGATGAGAGTAGCGTATTTACTCGTAACTCTTGATTAAAAATGTAGAAAAATTTGATAAGACCAGTCGTAACATATGGCTGCGAAAGGACAAAGAGATGTTACGAATATTCGAAAGAAAAATCTTAAGAAAAAGTACGGTCCATAATAAAATGAAGCGAATGGAGATTGAGATTGAACCAAGAAGTAGAGAGACTGTTAAGGGGTGAAGATATAGTTAAATTTATAAAATGCCAACGATTCCCATGGTTATTACATACAGTACCAATGGACAACGAAAAGGTTCCCAGACGGATAATGGAGTGGAGACCGATAGAAATTAAATTAAGGGGAAGACCTAGGAAGCGATGGCTAGATGACTGCGTGGAAGATCCAAGAATATTGGGAGTTAAACGTTGGAAAATAGGTGCTGACGACAGACCAAATTGGAGAAAACTAGTAGAGCAGGCAAAAGCCCACCAAGGGTTATAAGTCAAAAGAAGCAGAAGAAGTAGTAACTAGTATGTTGTTATGGTGGAAGCTACATGAAATAACAATTTGATTAAGGCTGTTTTCGCTTTTACATAAAGAGCTAATGCTAATTTAATAATTCCTTTAAGATATTCATGGAAAATCATCTAGATATTATAATAATATTCGTTTTTTTTGCTACGAAGATATTACACAAGACTAGAAACCCTGTAACATATGTCAGTGGAAAATCCATCTATGTTACACAAGAAGTAAAATGATAAAAGGAGAGAGTTTTTTAATGTTGAAAACATTTTCAATACTAAAATAGTAAATCGTAAATGATTGCAGTACTACTTATGAGACACCTAGTGGAACGCTTTATATTTTGGTTGCTAATAAGAGAACAGCTTTACCTTAATAGTTATGAAAAAAAAAACAGATAATAAATAAACTGGTAATAAAAATTAAGCAAAGAATTTATAACAAATTCTTGGATACAACTTTAAAGCAGAACTGCTGATATTTCCCGATATAATTATATCGATGCTTCGAAATATGTTGCGAATCTGAATTTTCGCCCCTCTGCAACACTTAAAATTTTTAAGGGTTTTTGACAAATTTCCAACGATAAGAAAATATACCATATTTAAAGGGGAATTAAGTAAATGAATGTACAACTTGAAAATATTTGTTTCTAAAAAGTAATTACAGTATAGAATAAAATTGAATTGCTGGGATCTTTCAACATACATTTAAAAGTGGGTCTTTTGTCCAAAAGTAAATACAGCAGCTATTGCTGTGCCACTGTGTTATTTAACACGTTAAAAATCACTACAGGGGTTGGAACTGCCCTACACGGCAACCTGTATAGTTAGGGTGTACAATAATCTAAATATGGGGCGAGTATATAGGGATTCTTGTAAAACAGCGTCCTAGATCTCGCCCAACCAAAACTAACTAATCATTTCTATCCAATGATATAACATTTTAGTTTAGAGTGATAGTAGAAATTTTTTGCATAAAAACGTTTGTAAGGCGATAATTTTCAAACTTATTACTCCTACATCGAAATTTGAAATATTTCTATATATCATTAAATTGCTGTACTAATTATTAGGTTTCGATATATAATAGTTAGCTAATTATTAAAATTTTTAAATTTTAAAATAATATACTGGGTGCCCCATTTAAGAAAATTTCGCAGTAGTCAAATATGTCACTATCCTTGAGGCACAAATCTCATGGCTTTGTAGACTAAAGGTCAATCAATGGTATCAGTATATTAGCACTCCTCATTACAGGAGCACAGCAACAATTTTATTTAAGTATTTGCGTAAATAATTATATAAAACCGAAAGTATTAAAGCTTGACCCATAGGAATGGAACATGTAATTAAATAAGTTTTGGTTCGTTACTTCTACAGAATACCCTGTAGACTCAATTATTTTCAAATAATCTGATTCTGTATAATGATATTATGTTAATGTTTATTCGTTCGTTTTCGTATTTTAAGACTACCCTGTATTTGCTGCCTAACTTTCCCTAATGAAAAGGTGAGAAGTTGATCCGAGTCCAACCAATGTTTAAATATTTAATTGAAATTATGTTATAAAATCATATGTGTGATTGTTCGACACGTTTTATAATTTATATTTCTAGATATTTAAATGGGTTATCAAGACAGACAACACTGGTAGCAATAGTTATTCCAAATTCATACCACTATTAATTACCAAATTCAATTAAGCATCCCTGATATCCCGGGGAATAAGGCCCGATGTAATTTGTATTGTTAGTACCTTTGCCAGTGTGAATCCTTAAATAGCGAGTTCCCAAAGTTGCAACAACATACTGAAGGGATTTATAACAGTTTCTAAAGAAATAGGTTTTCTCAGAAAACAGAATACAATTTTAATTTTTCTTACTTGGAAAAAAACGGCCACCACTATAACTGTGACTATTAAACCTTTCATTTTGTTTGTTTTCGTTCACTGACACAAATAATTCAGCAAATAGCATTTATAGTACAATATTATCGCTTTTGAGCTCGTCATATGTCAAAGGTTTCCAACGAGCACAATTATTAAGAATTATATATCTATAATTTTGTGTAATAGTTTGCTATTTAAACGGTACCTAGTTAAAGCATGGATTTTCCACTATTTTTTTCATGAAATTTACATAAATATAGTTGTGAATAGCAACTGAGAGCGGTCTATGTTAGAGTTGTATGAGATAGTATACCAAATTTGATGGTTCTAAATTGAAAACTGTAGAATTGCATAGCAGACAAACAAACAAACATTCAAATTCAACAATATTAGTACCACTTTCGGTAGTCACTTGTTATGTTTGGCATTATTGCAAAGGAAATTTCAAGAGGAACAGTAAAGGTATTATGTCGTTAAGTGTAAAAGGAAAGTTAGTTTTTATGTGAATGCCAAGGAAAGTGTCTTATTATACCAATTATACCAATTATACCAATATACCAATTCCCCAAATTATTGGAACTTTTGGAGAAAACCATGTAAATCAAAATGGACACACATTGAGGCACTTTGTAGCCTTTAATAAACTAAAAATTACTAACACGTTTTACAGAAAGAAGGACATTCACAAATATATATGGAGCGCTAGAGGCAGTAGATCATTCATTGACTACATCTTAGTTAACGAAAAACTAAATACAGCAAATAAAGATGTAAGAGTGTACAGGGGGAGTGATGTTTACACAGATCACTATCTTCTTATGGCGAAGATAAACATTTCAGCACGATGGAAAAATCAAAAAAGCAGAAGAGAACCGGGAAAGAGAGAAGAAGTTTTCAAAATACACCTACTGCAAGATCCCACGATCAGAAGACTCTACCAACAGAGACTCGAACAATACCTCACGGCAGTCCCCACATCCGAGAATATAGACGAAGAATGGGAAGTAATCAAAACGTGTATAGAAAAAGCGGCGTACGAAGCTCTAGGCAAGAAAAAGAAGACGAAAAATAAGAAAGGCCTAAAGATATCGAATGAAGAAATAGCAGAAGCAATAAAAGAAAAACAAATAACGTATACAATACATTTACAACAGAATACAGAAAAAACCAAGCAAATATACAAAAATAAAAGGAACGCTGCAAAAGCAATAGTAAGAAGAGCACATATGGAATCGTGGGATAAGTTTATAAATAATGTAGAGCAAGACATACACGGCCGCCAACAATTAGCACATAAGGTGATGAAACATCTGAACAAAACAGAAAAAGATGTAGCACAAATACATGTAATAAAAGAAGAGCAATGGGTGAACCACTACAAACAACTATGGACCGACCAAGAACTACAGAGGCATCAGCCTTTTAAACACAGCCTACAAGGTCTACAGTAAAATATTAAACGAATGGCTACAAACTATAACAGAGGATTTCATATCAGAAGAGCAAAGCGGTTTTAGAAAAGGCCGATCATGCAGCGATAATGTCTTTGCGATAAAACAGATAATAAAAAAACGTAGAGAATATAACCTTGAAACACACCTGGCGTTCGTAGACCTACAAAAAGCTTTTGCCACAGTCGACAGAAATAAACTATGGGGAATAATGCAAAATACCGGATATCCTGACCACATGATAAAAGCAATCAGAAGTCTGTACGAAAATACCAATATTGTGATAGATACCGGCCTTTCCATATCTAACGAAATTAGGATAAATCTAGGAGTAAGACAAGGATGTGGATTATCACCCACTTTATTTAACACATATGTAAACGACATGATTAGATACTGGAACGCAGACGTAAATCCAGGGATATACCTAAGCCGACAAAACGCAGTAAACTGCTTACTTTTCGCCGATGACCTCATACTATTACAAACAAACGAGGATGATCTATGTACAGAGAGCTATGTTTAAGCTGTATACATTATGTACAGAATACAAATTAAAGATATCTATAAAAAAGACAAAGGTTATGGCCTTTAAAGGGAAAGAACCGTTCCGTAGTAAAATAATATTAGAAAATCACACAATAGAACAAGTGTCTCTATTTAGGATGTGACATTACGTACGAATACGATCAAGATATATACAAAAAGCTACATAAATTCCAATATATTAATGGAACTATACACAGAACATTAAAAAAACAAGCACGGAAGGACACCAAATTAAAATTTTAAGAAACCATGGCGGTGCCAATGCTATTATACGGGAGTGAGACATGGGTAACATCCGAAAAGGACAGAAGTAAAATACAAGCTTCAGAAATGAAATTCCTTCGCAAAACTAAAGGATGCACGAGGGAAGATCATCTAAGAAATACTGACATAAGAGAGGAACTAGGAATATTTGACGTAAACGACAAAGTCGCGGATTATAGAGAAAAATGGACCCAGCATGTCAACCGAATGAGCGATAGCATACCGACCCAGGGGAAAGCGAGATCCAGGACGTCCTAGAAAGCGATGGAGTGATTTATGAAGTGCGGAACAGGCAATAGCGCCTACACCTTGAAAGGAAGACGACGACGATGACCATATTCAAAGGGTACAGCCTCTTATTGTGCCTGATTTTGCTGCACGTCTGGTATTTTGCTGATGGACACTGACAAGAGTTGCGGAAAACCCATACATGGTGTTTTTGGAGACCATGTGATAGGACCTTTTCTTCTCCCGAACCGTTTGACTGGCCAATTGTATCTTAACTTTTTCCTTAATGCCTTGTCAGTATTGTTAAAAGATGTACCCCTCATTCTTGGAATGCATAATATGTGGTTGATGCACAATGGGGCTCCTACACATTTTTCAATCATGGTCAGAAATTTCTTAAACGAAAATTACAATGGCAGGCGATCCAGTTGTGCCGCCACCTAGATCTCCTGACCTTAATCCGCTCGACTTTTGTATTTGGGGGTATTTAAAGGCGTTAGTTTATTCAAGCCCTGTGAATAATTTAAACGAATTGCGAGAACGAATAGAACGTACCTGCGAATCTTTGAAGAATGCGGAGAAGGATATGTACAAATGGAAGGACATGTACAACATCTACTTTAATTATTTATAATTGAAATGTTTTATTTGCACGGCTATTCGTTGTAATGGGTGGGGGAACTAATTGAAAAAACAAACAATTTTAATTTTCTTAAAAAAAACTCCATATCTCGAAAATGGTTGATTTTCGAACCCATGTTTATTACAACTTTTTTGTTTGTATTGGTGAGAGCTGTAAGTGGGTAAAATATCCAAACGTATTTTTTAAACACCCTGTATAGAATTGAGATAAAAGGAGCTTAATTTTGTATCGCTTAAAGTGATATACCCATATGTCAAAATCTTTTGTGGCAAATACATTAACAACATAATAGATTTGCATCTTAGCACAAAAGTTAACTAAAACATACTCTTGTTCATGATTTATGTTGCGGTTATAATCGTAAATATTGTCACTGGCTTCTTCAATGCTATCCAGATATCTATCTCATCTTCAAATTTTGTCTCGCATACCTCACCGTTACTTTTATGCTGGTTATTAATTATCATATAAACCCTGTAATTAATTTTCGGCTTTGACCATGTCATCACTTTGAAGACTCTGAAGCAAGCTGCTGTCTTGCGAAACATTAAGTTGTATGAGTTCACAAACAGAAGCCAGTACTACTGATTTTGCTGACTGTCATCAAATTATGACGTGGTTTGAGTCAAAAATTAGTGATAGTTCGATTAACCGCGAAAGCCTCAAACAATGTTAATTTATATTTAAAATTTTTATTCTTCTTTCATATTTTTGTGCTTTCATATACTTTTTCTTATTCTCTCCCATTTTCTTATATTCAGAACTGGTAAACACGCTTGCATTGCTACTAATATTCATTATTTTTTCTTCTCCAACGAAATTTATTCAAATTACGTATTTAATGATTAAGTATTTGAATATCCCGCTGTCACCTAAGAATGGTTAGGTACAATTCCCGCCCAATTCGCCGCATACTATACGCCGCACACTATACGCCGCACACTATACGCCGCACACTATACGCCGCGCACTATACGCCGCACACTATACGCCGCACACTATACGCAGCACACTATACGCCGCACACTATACGCCGCACACTATACGCCGCACACTATACGCTGCGCACTATTCGCCGACCACCATTCGCCGCTACACCTTCCGTCGACATTACGATTCACTGGCAGGCACGATTCGCCGTGTCATGTTTCGTTGCGGTACTAATAGACCAATATGTATTTCTTGAAGATGACATCAAGCAAGTGATCTTTACCTAGACATTTCTCCAATCTTTGTTGAAGATGACATCAAGCAGGTGATCTCTACCTAGACATTTCTCCAATCTTTTTTGACTATGACATCAAGCAGGTGACCTCTACCTAGACATTTCTCCAATCTTTGTTGAATATGACATCAAGCAGGTTACCTCTACCTAGGCACATCTCCACTCTTTGTTGAATATGACATCAAGCAGGTGATGTCTACCTAGACATTTCTTCAATCTTTAAGGCACATTTTGCATGATTCGACTAAACATTTCAACATAAATGTTGGCGATTTCCTGTTGGATTTTGGTTTGTGTATTGGATGCTAGCGTAGCTGAACAAGATTTTGCTAAGCCCAATAATGAAAATTGTATTTATTGACGACTCGATTAAGGTGGAATTAGGCTGCGTCCTCGTTTATCTTTGCCATCAACTGCTGCCGCATCAGGTGGTCGTCGCTTCGACTGGAATCGCACTGCTTCATGATAATTAAGCTGCAAGATGTGGTAAGATAGGTTTCATATGTCATTCAGCTTAAAATTTCCCATTTCTCTGAGAGACCTTGGACTATGGTCTGAATGGTCTTTACAAGACACATGCCATGAAATTATTAAGAATATTTCGAAATCGATCGAATAATCCATCTCTTATTGTTGTAGATCTATACCTTCTTGTTCCATCTTTGTGTGGATTTATTGGTTACTCTCGGGAACCTCAAAACCAATCGTCTCCTAGTTTTCCGTCCTGAAATTAAGTAACTGAGGTGTTTCTGAATAAGTACAGTCGAATTTCTGACTTCATTTTTTGCTTGATTATTAGGAACTTGCGTCTTGCCATGACACCAATTCTTTACGTTAAGTCTCTTTCGGCTTCTTCTGGGAAGACTATTATTCCTCCTTCTGCTTTTAATCCCGACTATCTCATTCCTCTGCTGAATACTCGCTTATTATTTTTTGATTCTCTGATAGTCTACACCGGAAGAAGAAAAAGAAGAAGGTAGCTTTCCGCAAATACAGCTTTTTCGATGTCGTTAGTATTGAATAAATAATTGTAGGTGAAGAGTTATATCGGAAGTGCCCTAGATGATATCTTATTATTACCTTCTTCTTGTGATTTTCTTTTCTGTTCTTAGCAAACATGTTCATATACTAACAATAAAGTCATAATCTTAAATTACATTTTTATAGACTTCGTCAAAATTTCCCGCCACTTACGGATTTACCTAATCGAGTTTCGGCGAATAACAATAGATTTAAGTGGAACCAATTGAAGAAACAAAATGCAACACCATTACACTCTTACATCTTTATTTGCTGTATTTAGTTTTTCGTTAACTAAGATGTAGTCAATGAATGATCTACTGCCTCTAGCGCTCCAAATATATTTGTGAATGTCCTTCTTTCTGTAAAACGTGTTAGTAATTTTTAGTTTATTGAAGGCTGCAAAGTGCCTCAATGTGTGTCCATTTTGATTTACATGGTTTTCTCCAAAAGTTCCGATAATTTGGGGAATTGGTATATTGCCTATTCTGGCGTTCATGTCTCCTGCTAGAATCACATGGAGGTTTTTATTTGCAGTTATTAGTTTCTGCAGCTTTTCATATAATATATTTGTTTCTTCGACTTTTCCTTCTTCCGGTGCATATACACCAATGACCATTAAGTGCCCGCGGTCTATTTTGAATTTGGCCGTTATTATCCTTTCGTCTATGTAGCTGTAGCTTTCTATTTTGTTTTTCCATTTTTGATCGATTAATATCGCAACTTCGCAGCACGCTCTTCTATTTTGATCTATTCCACTGTATATAATTGTGTAGTCGTCTGTTTTGTGCCTTTTTACTTCTTTTTCGTCTCCGTTATGACTGCTATGTTGATTTTCATTTTCTTAAGTTCTTTACTTAATTCTGTTTCTTTGGTTGCTAATCCTCTTACATTCCATGTTGCTAAACGGAGGTTATCTTTAATTCCCAAATTCTTGTTCTTCTCTCGCCGTTTCCGTCTTCGTTGTGATCCGTCCGGTTGTGAAATTTGAAGTTTGCTAGTAATTTAAAATATGCCCTGGCCGCATTACGAGCGCTGCGCAGGTTGAGCACGGTAGTGGGGCTGCCACTTCGCTGCTTCCGGCACGCAGGGTAATTTGTTCGGATTATCATCCCCTAGATATGAATATGGTATGGGTACAATTGTTCCTCACGTAACATTCTCCAAATTAGGGAAGCATTAATATTTGTTGCGGCAGAAAGTCTTGTAATACTGCTACCAGGATTTTCTTCAATCCTCCCTAAAATGTTAAGTTCCGCTTCAGCAGTAGAAACTGATCTAGGGTGACCACCACCGCCGTTTCTTGATTTAAATGCGCTAACTTCGGATAAACGTTGATGCACATTTGAAAAAAAGTTGTCACACAGAAGTGCCCGGTTCGGAAATGCTTCGGCATACAAGCAACGTGTCTCGTAAGATTTACCATTGGCCTTACCATATCTGCCACTCCCGCGTTGGTGTACATATTCCAACAACAACAACAAAACAATTGTGACACTTACAAAAACTAAAATAGATGTTGTTTTATCCGCTTCCATAGCAGACGTGATAAATACGATTCTGCTCTCCTACACTGCGTAAATAATTTTGTTGTATTTTGAAAACGGTTGATTTTCGAACTCGTGTTTATTACGACTTTTTTGTTTGTATTGACAAGATCTATAAGTGGGTAAAATATCTGAACGTATTTTTTAAACACCCTGTATATGGGTAAATTAAATACAGTATTTTTTATCTTGTTTCTGCAATAATTACTGTTTTACATTAAATTTTGCACTGTATGCCCAATCTATGCACAATTAGTTATTACATGTTATTCTTCTAGCTATGAGTAAGATATTGCAGAGGATTAATTTTTTGTCTCAGTATGACCCCACTTCACCCCAAACAACGTAAATCTGAAGCAATATTTTTATAAATTAGGTTGAATCATTTTAAACCTAAATGTTCGACACTTCATCCATGCGAGATAAAAAATCAATACCTTCAAACCTGCCATTCCAGAGCCTACTAGAACCTGGTTTCGCTAAACATGACCTTCCTGTGGTTTAGGATTCGTTGGCCTCAAGTACCGAAACTCCCCCTGTTTTGGTGCTTGATTTCAATGTCGTTGATCTCTTTTTTATTGGGGGTTTCGAAGGTAATGACGGTGGTGTCTTGGGTGTTTTGGCGGGCTAAGGTGTTTCTTCTGTAGATGCTCTGGCCGTCGATTGTTGTTCCCTTTAATAACACAGCCAAAAGAGAGAAAGAATTATTAAAATGAGACAGTTATGAACACGTTTTGTTAATTTGAGAAAACGACAACTATTGCAATATAATTGTAGTTTGAACTAAAAAATTGGGTTAGTAAAAGCACATTTTCTAAGCTTTGCGATGAAACGTACAATCAGTGAAATTTTGGGGTACTTTCATGTACCAAATTAAGATATAAATACAATTCTATTGTATATCCATATTTAAAAACCAAAATGATATGATATTGAGGTATGTTTGCCTATCCTTAGCGAAACTGTTAATTAATTTTCCTTGGGCTTGTGAAACATGTGATGATACTTAACAAGAAATTGCTATTGGAACGTGTTCGTCGAGTGTAGAAGATGATTAAGTGAACTATTGAAGTTAATTCACTCTCTGCTTACTTATAATTTGAATCTTGAATAGTAATACGTTATCCATTTACAAGGGATTATTGCAAACTGTTTGTACATGTAACGTATGTCGCATAGATAAACGCAAATACGCATTTAGGAAGGCTTTAGACGTGTAAGTGGGGTATGCATATTCACCTACGGTTTAAACATAGATTTAAACGTAATGAGTACATATTTTGTTAACCAGATTTTCATATTTGAGTACGAACTGGGCTTGAGCAAAGGTTATCATTGAAGTGAAATGAATAATTATGTGGAATTTTTGTGCGTTAGCAGAATATGTTTATGTAGGAATTTAAGACAATAAACTCCGGATTTTAGGGTATATTAGTCTACCCAATTCCCACAAGTATAAATAACATTTATCTACTGTAGGAATAGATATGTATATTTGCCAAACCTTTACGGATTGTAAATGAATGATTGGGTAATATGCAGGTAATGTGGTAAAATATGCGTTTGGTAAAGAATCTGGGCAAAAGGAAATTTCCGGGTATGTATGGCAAGTTTAAACAAGGTAACAACTTCAAACATAAATTAATTTACCTATTTATTAGGTACCTAATGATTGTATTTAATTATCAACTTACACCTATTAACGTATTATTAGGGTTTTCTGGTCACTGGATATTTACTATCAGGGTATGTTTGCACACTTAGAAAAGAAAAGAAAAAAAAAAAGTATGCTAGTCTTCAGGTTCCATTCATCTTGAAGTATATTCATTTACTTCTGTGTAATTTAAATTTAGAAGAGATGAATTATAAACAATATTTTCTTTTCCACTTGTAGTAATTGGGTTAGATTTTATTCGTCATTAGAAAGAATTCTAGGGGTATGTCTGTTTACGTACAGTTTA